>JAQFZL010001425.1:0-10465 GCA_034695685.1 Galumna lanceata | reverse complement strand
ATTAATTAAACGATATTTATATAAATATAATCACATTTCGCCTATAAATTGAAACTTTATTTTATTTAATGATAATATTATACAAAATGTCGATTTAATCGTCAAATATTTCAAACGTCAGTCCATTGAAAAATCCATTAAAAATATTTGAAGAGTTTTCAAACTTATATATGAATTAAATTTTGTTCCCAAAAAAAAATAGTCTAAAAATTGTGAAAAAATTTGTATTAAATCGATTAAATCAACGATTTATTGAAGGCTTTTCTTCTAAGTTATGAGGAAATCCCCTGCGATAGTCATCCACTGGATTTCTATGATATACTGATTCTCTAGGACTGAATTGAGTCCAGGGTTGGTATTGATTGGACTGACTCGGGTTTGAGTTATTGATTGGAACACTGACACTACTGTGCCCAAAGAAGTGCTGTTCATATTGACCGTGACTTCGATTGACAACGGGATTCATATGTTGACCTGAATGGGAATGAGTGAAATGACTTGGATGCTGTCCTTGAGAATTTTGAGGTCCCGCACGAAAACGTCTATCATTTGGATGTCTGTTGTGTTTGCGTTCATTATCTTCGCGCGAATACATTTGTTTTTGATATTGTTGTTCGGCTCTGTTGTCCCGATCATAAGGCATACCTCTTTGTGGAGCACCAGACCTGTTCTCGTGTTTTGATGTCCACGAATTGTTGTATCGCTGAGAATGACTTGTATTAGGATTCGATGAAAACGTATTATTAGGTTTTGACTCAAAATTATGTTCTTTTTTCATAATTTTGTTCGAAACATATGGTGTCGAAGATTCCCGTTTTAATGGATTAAAAGATGAATGTATTGACTGTTTATTGAAATGTCGTTCATGTCTTTCTCTATTATCTCTTCTCATTGGATGTGCGGTATCCGTATCTTTCGATTCAAGTGTTTTGAAAGAGTGTTTATATAGTTTATATAATTTTTTAGCATGGTGTTCTGTGAACTTTGATACAAATGTCCACAAATAATTTCGCCATTCTTTGGATTTAAGAGGATCTGAACTGAATTCTTGAAGACATTCATCGATTCGAATTCCGATTGTTTTCAAATGTTGTAAATAATGTGACTTTTGCTCTGATTTAGAGAGAGTTTGATCCGGTTTGTCCAACGCCTTCAAAGCCTTCTTCACGGGTCTCATCTTTTCTTTACACACTTCAAACACATTGGGCTCTAAATCATCGTTCAAATCAGGACCGGAAATGCTGTTAATATCCTTTCCTTCATTTAAATCGGACTCCTTTTTCTTTTTCTTCTTCTTCTTATCCTTTTTACTTTTCTTATCCTTCTTTTCTTTGCCATCTTTTTTCGACTTAACTTTTTTCTTATCAAAATCTTTGGTTTTAATTTTTTCTTTATTTTTATCGCTTTCTTTTGAATCGTTGTTTTGCTTACTTTTAGAATTGACTTTAGTTTTAATGGCTTTTTTAGTTCGGGGTTTGGAGGCCTCCGCCTGAAGTTTTTGTGCTGCAATCAATTTCTGCATAAATTTAAGTAAATATTCGACTCGAGTTTGAAGTTGTTTGGACTGAGGCTTATGATCGCCGTCTGGAAGAATCTGAATATTTTTAATTAATTAATAAATGTCTTAAATTTAAATAAATTATTCATTACTTTTTCAGCTAAACCATAAGACGGGTCCATTTTTATGGCTTCCCAACTTCCTAACCCATATTCGTGAACACCTGCTAAAAGTTTTGAGTCGTCTTCGATAGTCCAGAGCACATCCCAATGAGTAGCCTTTACTTTGGATTTCAAAACCCATCTGTCAAACGATAATAAATATTTATTAACTATTATTTTAAATGATTATTACTTTTTCTTTTCTTCAATAGTTGGCGGTAATAAAATGTCGAGCGGTTCCAACTCTTTCTCAGAGCTTAAGATGTTCTTTGGAAAGACACTGACTCCGCCTAATTTAAAATTAGGTCCTCTAATGTTCTTCTTATTGATGTTTGCCGTCACTAATATTAAAGAGAAAACGTTAGAATTATTGGATATAAAAGGTTTCATACAATTGCTGTCTTCGTTTGGGTTTTCGTTTGAGAGTCTTTCCGAATGTTCTTTAATGGCATTTTCACAACCATTTTGAAGCGCTTCAGCGATTGTCTTGAGATCAGTCATTGGTTTTTCTTGAAGTTCGGCGTCGATTGCAATCGATTCTAATCTTTTCAAAGGATTTGGAAATTTTTTGAAACTTTTGATGAATCGACGAACTTCTGCTTCTGAAAAGCCTTTAAGAGACTCTCGCGGACCCCCCTTCGGACGACCCCTTCTTTTAGGCCTATCATTATCGGAATCATCACTTGCGTTGTCGTCTTTATCTTTAACTCGATTTGGATCGAATTCTTCGCCGCTATCAGAGGGATGTCCCAATTGATTGGCAGATTTGCGACTTCGCGGCGGTAAATACATTTCCATTTCTTCCTTTTGTTTTTCTTCTTCTTCTAATTTCAATCGTTGGGCTTCGGGTATGATTTCTTCCCAATCTTTTTGGCCATCATTTTTAGTTGAATGAGTGCTGAGAGCACTCATGTCCTCATCTTCATTGAAATTGAAGCTAGCTACTTTGAAAGCAGATAGCAATTCATCGCCAACAGAATGTTCTGATACCTCTTCGCGAGTTTCAGCCCTTTGAAGTATCTCATCGATATCACACTGGGGTTCGTCGTCTCCCTCTTCATTCTCTTTAAATAATTCTTCGGCTCCAAACTTAAGAATTGCAGCCAATTCTTCTTTATTGAATGGAGTGCTGTTCGAACGCGAATCTGAGTTACCTTTTGCTAAAACCGTTCGACCGGTTGTGTCCATTCTTTGAATGACCAAATGATCAAGAACCATTTTTCTTTTTGCTCGTTCAATGATATCTTCTTCAACACTTCCTTTGGTAACTAATCGATAAATATTGACCTGGTTCTTTTGGCCAATGCGATGTGCTCTTGCCTGTGCCTGCAGGTCATTTTGAGGATTCCAGTCTGAGTCAAATATTATCACAGTGTCAGCGGTCGCCAAATTGATACCCAGACCTCCCGCTCGAGTCGAGAGAAGGAAACAAAAATCTTGAGAGCCCTCAGCATTGAAGTGTTCCAACGCTTGTTTTCTTATCTCTCCTCGAATAGAACCGTCCAGTCGTTGATAAGGAAATCTTCGTAAAGACAAGTATTCACCCAAGATATCCAACATTCGCACCATTTGAGAAAAAATGAGAACTCGATGTCCCGTCTCTTTCAGTCTACACAACAATTTGTCCAATAAAAGCAATTTTCCCGAACATCTAATCAGTCGTTGCAAAGGTTCTAAATGTGATAAATCGTCTACAGGTCTGACGAGAGATGAGTGATTGCAGCACTTTTTCAGTTCCATCATAATGTTAGCAAAACCACTGAGACTTCCTTTTACACCTTTACTCAAAGCCTTATAGTTTTTTGTTAGAATCCATTTGTAATACTGTTTTTGAATTGAAGTCATTTCAACTCTAAGTATTTGCTCGACTTTTGCCGGAAGGGATTTTTCGACGTCTTTTTTGACTCTTCTTAGTAAAAACTGTTCCAATTGTTTATGAAGTTTGGAATATCCCTTATTATCTGAGTCTTTGTGTTCATTTTCAAAGTCAGTCCACGTTATAAACTTTGTAGGCATAATAAAGTGAAGTAATGCCCACAACTCACGCAAAGAGTTCTGCAATGGAGTACCAGTTATTAACAACCGATGGTTAGTATCGAATTCAAACAAAGATTTATAAAGAAGAGAGTCGTCGTTCTTTAGTCTGTGCGCTTCGTCGACCCCTAAGACCGCCCAATTGACTGCATTCAAAAAACTTTTATCTTTCAAAAGTATCTCATAAGTGGTTAATAAAACATTAAATTTGAGTCTTTTGTTTCCGGGATGACACCATTCATAGGACCGAATCATATTACGACTGCCAACATCTCCTAAATAGACCACAACATTGATTTCTGGAGCCCAAGTCTCGAACTCCTTCTGCCAGGAAGCCATTGTTGACAATGGAATCACTAATAGGAATGGCCCGTAAAGACTGTGTTGATTAAACAGATAATTCAGGAAACTTATAGTCTGAATAGTCTTTCCTAATCCCATTTCATCGGCTAAAATGACACCATTTTCTTTACACCAGGAATGGGCCAACCAATTGAGACCATCCAATTGGTAATCTCTAAGTTCTAAATTGTCGGGCCCTCCGATATAATTTGGTTGACTTTTCAAAGCAACAAATTTAGGCCTCACTTTGAGAGCACGGCATAACTTGTTTGGAATTTTTTGAGACTTTTGTCGTGTATTGTATTCTTCGATTTTATGAGAGAACTTCTTTTGAATGAGAGAACCTTGCTCCCATGTACACTCTATATATGGCAATCCCTCCCATTTACAACAATAATCGGGATAACATGTTTCTGTACTTTTGGAGGGCTGGTGTGCTATCACTCTTTCAACATTCATATAGAGTTGCCTTAACTGATCCGACATCTCTTCCTGACAGTTGTAGTAATCGATATCTTCAGGGGTAGCACTTTCTTTCCTTTTAATAAATATTAAGTATTAATAATAAATACAATTAAAAACATTAAAAATGTTACCAATTTTTAATCTCTTCCTCTCTTTTTGAATAATTTTCTATTTTTTTGATGCCCTTTGCATTCGCCTCTTTTAATGTTTCTTCTGTTTCCCAAGTATTGTGTAAATGAGACCAACCCTTCCATTTTATAAGGAATTGCATTTCTTTGTCTGTTTCATCACATTCTTTATTGGGATCTCCATTACTCTCTACCTGATAAGGAGTAGTGTCTGTTCCAGTGGCACCTTTTTTACCCATTCTATGCTCGAGAACCTTTTCAACAGTTTCACCCGTTTCAGTTTCTGCCTCATAGTTAGTCCAATCGACTTCCATGAGGTCATCGCTGTCTGTGTGGTCGCTCTGCTCTTTATAACTAATCTTTTTTTGAGCGCTTCGTCTTGTCTTCTGTCTCTTCTTTTCGTCTTCACTTTCACTTTCGGTTTCAGAAGGCGAACAAACAATTCGTTTGGCCCTCGATTTGGACTTATTATTTGATTTTGAACTTTTTGATGAACCCGTTCTTCGATAATTGGATCGACGGCCACTCTTTCCATCACTGCTTTGATCATCACTATTATCCCATTCACCGGAACTGATAAAATATTTAAGTTTACAGAACTTAAAGAAATAATAATTTATTACTCATTTCTTTTTCGAAGAGTTTTTTTCTTTGAATCACTTCCGTCAGAGTCGGCATTCTTTTAGTTAATATCAAAACATTAATTACTATTTTAAAAATAATAATAAAATTACTTCAACTGTATATCTTTGAGGCTCTTTTCGAGATCTAGCAGATCGTCGCACACCATAAACATCAGGATAATTGTCTAAAAGCTATTCCAAATTATTAGTTAATCTTTCAATTAATGAATAGCCCTTTACCTCATGAAGTTCTTTATTAGTACCTTTACTTCTTTTTCTATGTTTTGAATTAATTTCTCCGTCCATTGAGTTTTCATTTCCACTGTCCGTAACATTTGTTGTCGTTTGTATTCTAATTATAATTGAAATCATAATTTATACAAAGATTAGCCATTTTGCGATCTAATGGTTAACTATTTGAAAGTTTAATGGCTTCTTATGTTCCAATCATATGATTATTCTTATTGTAATTGCGTTCAATTTTTTTTCAAATAAAAGCTGATTTTTTACTCATTTTTTACTTAAAATAATTTAAATTAATTTGGATTTAATTCGATTCTATTGACATAAATTTTATTTGAGTTATTAATCTAAACCCAAACTAATTTGATTGTCTCCTAAAAGTCATTAATTGTTAATAATAGTAACTAATTTATATCAAAATATATTAAAAGGTTTTGAATAATTGAAACGTGATTTACATTAAGTTTAAATGAGATTTTATTTTAAAAATAAATATTAAGTTTTTACCAATAATTCACTTTTAATGGAGAATATAATTCTTTTTTTAAGGAATTATTCTGAGAATATATTTTGTGGATTGAGTTGAATATTGAAATAAAAAAATGTTGAAATTTATTGATTAACTTTTGTTGGGATAATTTAATATTAAAATGTCGGCACAGAATGCCATCAGATTTATTGAATTCATTGTCTCAATAATTAAAGTCAATGAAAAGTATATTTTAAAAATTAACTCAAAAACTTTCAAATAATAGAATTTATTACAATTTATTGGTTTCGATATATACCCGTCGTCTGCATCGCTCGAAATTGAGCTCTTTTTGTCGACTTCGTTATGACTCGACTTCGAGTCATTTGATTTCAAAGATTTCGGCGAATTCGCCGCCGAATTATCTGATTCTAAACTTGAAGAATCAGAAGCAGATTCACTGCCAGAATCGGAATCCGAGTCATCAGAACCGCTTTCAGAAGTACTGGAATTCTCTGCGGTGTCTTTATTTGACTCATTATTCTTAGCTTTAGAGCCATCGACCGAATATTCTGTTTCTTCTTTTATATTGTTTTCTGTTGTCTAAATTGAAAAAAATAAACCATTTTTAGTTCAAAAACATATCCAATATATATATTATTAATTATAAATATAATAATCAAACAAAAGGTAAACAATATTTGATTTAATATATGTCTTAATTTCATTAATGAAAATTTTCGGTCAATTTTTAAATTATCATTCAATTGAAATAATTGTCAGAATAATGAGTGGCGAACATCACTGAAAAGAACAATAGAAAAGATAAGACCAAATGATTTAATCACAATCTGTGAACAGTTTTAGTTATTTGGAAAAATCGTTTGACTTTAGCTTAAAATTCAATTAAATTAAACCGAAATTTGCGAAAATGGGTACCAATTGTCAAACGATAATATATATATTAATCGAAAGCCTTAATATCGTAAAACATAATACAAAGATTAAAAGAGTGGTACAGATATTGGTTCCCGAAATTCTGTCCATTTTTGTATTCCGAACCTATTATTTGATTGAATCTAAGATTCATTAAATTTGAATCATATTTAAAGGTTTCAGTGATAAGACTTTAAAGGCAACCCTATAGTATGGGCGGAGTCCTCTTAAACAGACAAACGATAGTTTTAATCACAATTAATCATAAATTAAATAAATTAAGTAAAGAATTTAAGAATATTCTGTTCAACAATAGTGTCATTTGAATGTAATTCAATCAAATTTTTCAAAATATAAGTGTTTTAAATACAAAATACATTTTTACTAAAGAAATGGTTTTAAATTCAATTATATTAAACAAATTTAAAATTAAATACAATTAAAATATAATTAAAGAATTAAAAGTTGAGACATACCTCACTCATTGCTAGATATGTCCCCCAAATATTAAACACTTTTTGTTAAAATATTTTTCACAAAATCAATAAAATTTGTATTAATTATAGTTAAAAGACCACAAAATTAAAGAAAAATTAACTAAATTTAGTTTAAATTAATTAAAAAACACAAAACAATATTTAGTATTATTTATACAATGAATGTGAGTTCGATAGCAATGAATGCAAATATGGCTAACATTTGACTCAAAGAGAGTTCACTATTCAATACAATTGTTTTTAACTTTAATTGTCGTTTAATTTATTTATTATTTGATTCACTGAATTAAAGCAAATCAAATGACACTTAAATCAATAAAAAATATTGAAAATATTGAAACAAATCACTGGTTTAGTAGTACTATAAATGAACGGCACATTCAAGTGAGGCGAGAGATACGCCATTTTATGCTACGCTTTTGGCCTTTCTTTATGTCTTTAATATAAGGACTGTTACATTCACTGCTTTCACTCCTGACTGACGACTATTTTACAAAATTTTCTCTTTTCCAAATCGGCTCTCAATACTGAAGCCCGAGCCCGAGCTTGAGCTCAATTCAATGAAATTGAGCTTAACTTTTATACTTATAAAAACACAAAATATGACAAATCATTAATGTTTGGACACTTCCGACAAACAAAATATATTTTAAATTTATGTTTAGATATAATTCTTTAAAAATATTTAAGTCTAAAATAATTATTGTTTAATATAATACTGTTTATTAAATGAAATGTTTAAAACATATTTTGAAAGGGGGCTCAAACGAGCAAGGACATACTTAGATAGAACAACATTATTAGTTAATTAACACAATAAGATGTTCAAAACCATTTATTACATCAAATAGTAATAAAATGAAACCTCCGAATAGTGAAAACCTCTCATTAATAAACAGTAAATTAGAATATAGGGATTCTCTCTCCCATTGGAACCCATGCTAACTATACCTCTCAATAGTGAACAAAATTTGTGGTCCCGAGCTGTTCACTATTGAGAGGTTTCACTGTACCATTATTAACATGGACATTTACTTAACTAATTATTATTGAATGATAGTATCACTTATAAGACATTCATTTTTTGGTAATAATGAGTATTCCTTAAAACTAAAAATTTACAAATTATTATGTAATCAAATAATAAAACGTTTAAAACATTAAATTTTAAATCAAATAAATACAAATTCATATAAAATTCTATAAATTTAAGACAAATTTAGTTTATATTTATATCAATTTTTAGCCAAACAAAAGGATAACAAAATCATTTTGAGAACCGAATAATAGAGGGGTCGGCCTTCATATCAAATTATGTTTAAAATAAATAGTTTGAAGTAAAGAACAATTTTAACCAAATCATAAAACCAAAAACTCATTGCCATAGATATGATATCATTTAAAAATTCAATAATTTTAACCAAAATGTAATTAAATAAAAATTATTTTACTTAAAGAATATCGAAGGGTTTGGTCCAAATATAACAAAATATCAATTATTTATCAAATCATAAAAAAAGTTATAATTAATTTATAACATAAGTCACTGAAATACATATTTTAATGAACAAAAAGTTTTAAATTATAAATCAATTCATTTAATTATAATTAAATCATTGGAAGCAATCATTTAGTAATTTAAACAATCATACAATTTAGTTGAAATTAAGGGTTTCGCTGTATTTTAATTCAATGAACTTCTAATCTATGCTTAAAATACAAGTATTAATCAAATTATAAAACATTTTTTAGAAATCAGTTCAATTTAAGCATTAAAATAATGTTTTTCAATTCAAATATCAAAAATATTATTAATAAAATTTATGAAATATTTTCAATTCTTTGAAAGTATAATCTTTGTGAAAAGTATCATGCTCAACTTTCTAATCAAAATAACTTGTTATCAAATGATAATAAACTTTAAAAAATATATATTTTAAAATACAGAAAAAGTTCTATATTTCAAACCTCAAAATAATATGTTCTTAATATATAAACAGAGATATTTATAATAGAATTTATAGCAAACAATAACTTAATTAAGTTTAAAACACATTTCATATGATTTTATTATAATATTGAAATATATTTATACATAAATTAAGTTAAAGAAGCTTTTGTTCAATTGATTCGTTATTTAAATCTAAATTAAATTTATTTTAGAAGATATTTAATAATTATTTTAATTAAAATTATGACAAAACATTGAGTCCATTAAATTTCGTTGATTTGTGATCACATAAATGTTCGACTTATAGAATAGAAAATAAATTAAAATATGATATGGATAATGGTTTAGGTATTAGGTATAAGGGTTTCGAAAAAAAATGTTTAAAAATAAATTTAAGTGATTAAAAACGCCTATTTCCTGATGATCTTGGTAGAATTAAGGCAAATTGTATTAGTTTTGAATGAAAACTTTCATTAATTAAAAATATTTTTTCAGTCAAATTTCTAGTTTTATAGTTCTTAAAATAAAATAATTTCTTCAAAATTAGTCACTTTTAGCCTTAAAATGATTAAATAACTTAACAGATTTTAAATTAATTTTTTGAAAATAATGAAAATCCTATGGGGGAGAAGAGGGTACACTTTGAACACTTTAGACCACCTTTTATTCATTTCAGATTAAAATCAATTTTAGTTAAATAGTTTTAAATATTTGAAATATTGCTTTCGAATTATAGAACTTTAACTGTAATTATAGTTTAAATAATAAGTGAAATTAATTTGAAGCATGGTTAATTTTGTTTTCATAAATCTTACTTCTATAGATGTTTTCTTTGGTCAGTTTACTGGTTTCGAAAAACAATTATACTTGGTCATTGTTTAAATGTTGTACTTCGGTATGAAATTATGACACTAAAAAATGCAAACTTTTCATAAGAAATTTATAATTTTTGAAATCACTTTTAAATATTTAAAATTATCGAAACACGTTATTATATTAAGAACAGAAAAATTTTATGATAATTATTATATTGTGTGTATATATAAATTAAAGCGATGTTTTTCGGTTAATAATTCACCTCGATATCATTATTCATCTTGATAATTAATATACATTCG
>JAQFZL010001424.1:0-10467 GCA_034695685.1 Galumna lanceata | reverse complement strand
AAAATTGTGAACTTTTTTCTTCTAATAATTTCTAATAAATGTTAATAAATGTAGTGATTTTGAGTTTTTCCTTAAAAATTGTTTAATTTTTTATATTTTATGATAATTTATTTAACTTTATTTGATTATAGAATAAATTTTATAATACTATGAGTTATGAGAAAACATTAAATTTTGTTAATTAATAAAAGGTGTCCAACAAATATGGAAATGATTTTCCTATAACTTCTTCGATGAACAGAAGATTCCAAAAATCAACTCTAAATCCTTTGAATAGACGATTGATTCACACCTCATTACATAACACAAATTCGTCGTCTGTCCAACAGTCCAGTCCTCAAACAAAACCAATAAATCCGTTCAAATTGGCTCAGAATGATATCGATAGTCTTTATTTAGACATTCGGAAAGAGCTCTGGACTAAAAGGCCAGAATTGGAAGAAATCGCTGGATATTACTTTGATGGTCAGGGAAAGGCATTCCGTCCAATGGTAGTGGTTTTGATCGCTCGGGCACTCAATCATCACATTAAACGTAATTCGAGTTTAATGGACTCACAAAAGACGGTCGCTATGGTTACTGAAATGATTCATACGGCGAGTCTGGTTCACGACGATGTCATCGATACGGCTGACACTCGTCGAGGGAAAGCCTCTGTTAATGTGTTGTGGGGTCAGAAAAAAGCTATTCTGGCCGGAGATTACATATTGTCGAGAGCTTCGCAAATGTTGGCACGACTTCAGAACGAAGACGTGATTTTAGTCTTATCGCAGGTATTGTTAAATAAAACGTATCGATTAGTGAAACAATTATACTTTCAGGTTCTATTGGATTTAGTGCAAGGTGAATTTATGCAAATGGGCTCTAAGGAAGACGAAAACGAACGCTTTTCCCATTATATTCACAAAAGTTTTAAAAAGACGGCGAGTCTTATCGCATACACGTGTAAAGCAGTGGCACTTTTGTCGGGTGCCAATCAAAATTTCCAAGAGGCGGCCTTTCAATACGGACGCAATTTAGGGATTGCCTTTCAGTTAGTCGACGACTTACTGGACTTTGTGTCGAGTCAGGCGGAATTGGGTAAACCCGCAGCCGCTGACCTCAAACTTGGTTTAGCGACGGCTCCGGTTCTGTTCGCGTGCGAGAAATTCCCTGATTTGAATATTATGATTATGAGACGTTTCTCAGAACCGGGAGATGTCGAGAAAGCATACGAAGCAGTAATGAAGGTATGATTCCATTTGCAAACAATTTTCTCACAGAATATATTAATAGAGCGATGGTTTAGACCACACCAGAATTCTGGCCCGAAAACATGCGGACGAAGCCTTACGACATGTTTCGTCATTTTCAGATTCGGCCGAAAAACAAGCGCTCATTGTTTTAACCGAAATGACTCTCAATAGGAAAAAATAATTAGTTTTTATGTAAATAGAGTTGAGTTGAGATTACAATTCAATAGATATTTGGTCGGACGTCAGTCCACAGGGTTTGCAAAAGAGTGCCATTGATTTGAAGTCTTCCCAATTATATCCTCAAAAGTTAGAGACTTAGAACGTCTCGACTGTCAACTTATTACTGTACAGATTGTTGTTAACAAATTCGTGTTATTTGGAGTTTGGGTTCATTACTACACTTCTGGGACTTAAATCATCTTTCGGTATAAAATTCTTAGTTATCATAAATCTGTCCTTTGATTATAATTTAGACTCAATTAAACTTTTCTTACTTTATTTGGCATTAGTTTTGACAAAAAAAAACAAAATTCCGATTTCTTCCCAATTTGTACCTAAATTTCAAACTTTTCTTTGCTTTTCATTAAAAATAAATTCAAAAGAAATTAAATTTTATTCGACAATAATTTAAAACTATTTTGAAATAAGAGTTTTAACTTCTTCTGCGTTAAGTGTTTCATATTTAAGGAGCGCTTCCGCCAAAAGTTTGTGTTCTTTGCTGTGTATCTTAAGAAGAGTTTTAGCCCTTTCATATGACTCCTAAAAAGAACAAACAAAATAAGAAATGAAGAATTGAAGTGCAAACTGATGATAACCTGCAGTATTTTCTTTATTTCACTGTCAATATTTTCGGCAGTAGTGGCGGACAATTCGTTGACTACAACCAGAGAGTTGTGCTCCTCTTCGAAAGTTCGGACTCCGATCTGAATAATAAAAATTACAATTATTTATAATTTATAATAACATAATTTATAATATAATTATGACATTCAATAAAACATTGACCTAAGAGTTGACCTCAAAAAGTCTTTAATAAGAATTCATTGTCTAATAATAAATAATCGACATATTTATGGAACATTTAATTTGTTTGCAGTGGTCTTAACTTGCAAATGGAATTTTGGGCACTCACTTAATGTCATTATAAAATATTATCTAGCTATTTTTAAAATAAACACTTTAATAATTTTTGAAAAATTCAATTTAATCTTTTCTATATGTTATATAAAGCGGTCAAATCTATATTATAATGAAAAATACTGACCAAAGGTTATCAATAATGACTATAAATTTGTTTTATAAACTTAACAAATATATGACAAAATTACTAATTATAGACTTATTTGAGCGCAATTCTTAGAAATTCCTCTCTTGAGTCTTAACCAGAATCTGCAAATAGTTAAGCAAATAGTAAAGCAAGATTAGCCTGAATTTGCTCGTTAAACGTAAAAGTATTAAATTACCCTTTGATATAATAGTAGATATTTTTCATAGTTTTATAGAATGACCCTGATTAATTTTCAACCTATATTTATGAATAACTTGAAAAACATTTTCAATGATTAAAGTTTTCAAAAAAATAACCCCAAATTTTGTAAAAAAAATCTAAAATTTTATTGAAATATTTATTTGTGACTAATTTTTGAGTCTTAATTAATTCTGAAACTTAACGTTCCGTTTGAAACCTTAATATTTTTATCTTAACTTTTTGTAGGTTCTGGTCTTAACATTATATAGTGATTTAAGAATCTCTCAAATTATGCAATTTTTTCCATTACTGTTGGTTTGGGTGACAATACTTTCTAATTAATTTAGAATATGTCACAAATAAGGCAAAACCACTTAAATTATTAGCAAAAGTTCATTAAATAACTAAAAATATGTTTAGGATTTGTTTCAAAACTGAGTTAAAACACTTTAAATTTAGTTCTATTAATAAAATTAAAAAATTTTGAATTCAAGTCATAGAAAATGTCATTTTTTCTTATTGGTTAACCAAACGATACCTTTTCAGACATTCCATAGTCTTTAACCATATTTGTGGCCATATTAGTGGCCTTCTTTAGATCATCGTAAGCACCGGTAGTTATTTTTTCAGTTCCAAAAATAAGTTCTTCTGCAGCCCTACCGCCTAATGAAGTGTCGATGTTTGCTAATATTTGAGACTTAGTAGTGAAGAAGCGTTCCTTTTCAGGAATATATGCTGTGTGACCCAAAGAGGTGCCTCGGGGAACAATAGTCACTTTATGAAGAGGTTCCGCGTCTTTTGTAAAATAAGCGACTAATGCGTGTCCGCCCTCGTGATAAGCAGTAAGAATATTAGTCTCCTCATCTGGTATTTTACTCTTCCTTTCGGGTCCCATCAAAATTTTATCCCTCGAATTCTCCAAATATAGCATATTAACAGAAGACTGACCATCGATGGCAGCTCTGAGGGCGGCCTGATTCACCATATTTTCGATGTCAGCTCCAGTGAAACCCGTAGTCCCGCGGGAAAGCTTATCGATATCGACATCATTGGAATACTTAACTTTTGATAAATACAATTCTAAAATAGCTTTCCTTCCGCTGAAGTCGGGAACGGGTACCTCAACTTCCACATCAAAACGTCCCGGTCTTAAGAGAGCTCTGTCTAAATCCTGCCTTCTGTTTGTGGCGCCCAAAACAATGACGCCTTCATTTTGCCGAAATCCGTCCATTTCCGTCAATAATTGATTAATTGTTTGATTGGCGTACGGATGAAGAACTGAATTACTTCTCTTCGCTCCGACGGAATCGATTTCATCGATGAACACAACACAGGGAGCCTTTAGTTTTGCAGTACTAAACAAGTCTCTGACACGTCTAGCCCCTTGGCCAACCAAAATTTCATCGAATTCAGGGCCGGCGGCGTGAAAGAAAGGCACACCCGCTTCACCGGCCACCGCTCGGGCTAATAGGGTTTTTCCAGTTCCGGGAGGACCTACTAAAAGCACTCCTTTAGGAAGTTTGCCGCCTAAAATCGAAAACCTTTCGGGATCTTTAAGAAATTCAACGATTTCTTGTAATTCTTGTTTTGCCTCATCCACACCCTTTACATCTTCGAAAGTAACGTCAATGTCTTCCGGATGCACTTCATTAGAGCCTCCGATTAGAACTCTTCTAAAAGAACCCCCTTTAGAATAAATGTTATAATTAATCGCCAATATTTATAAAGACTTTCATTTTCGGTAAATGACTTCTAAATCAAAACTAATTAAAATTAGAGAAAATCTATACGAAAAACGTTTGAAATTATTGTGTTGTGCCGTCCCTTCAATTATTTGAGAATTTTTAATAAAAAATCTTATATCGAAAATGAAATCAAAGACAAAAAATGTCAGATATAATGTACCGGAGAGCTCACCCATAAAGGAAAACAGTATTGCTATTATCAAAACAATTCCCATTAAATCGCGAAAAATATTAAAAAACTTCATTTTAGAAGAAGCTCTTGTTTTAGGCTCTGCTGCCAAATATCCCTCAGCGAAGGCTATCTGTAAATCACACTTTTATTAAAGTAATTAAATATTAAATAATAATAAAACCTTAATTCTGTCCTTTTCTTCATTATTGAGGTTTTCTTCATTAATATATTCCTTAATCTTTTCATTTTCTAAAAGAGATTTATTATCTTTTTTTAAACCAAAAATTGAACCCAATTTCTTGTGTCCGATTGTCATCTGATCTTTCGTTTGTTTGTTCTTATGTCCGATTCCAACAAAAGAATCACTTCTTGTCTTAAAAGTACGGTTCGGACAATAGTTATAAAAAGGGAAGGAATCATAACATTTAGAAAATAATGGGAAATGTCTTTGTTGTTGTCTTTGGACACAATGTTTGTTTTGTTCAAAACTCCAGTTAGACTTATATGATATCATCCACTTTAATGGTTCGGGTTTTATATTAACTATTTTGTAGTAAAGAGTCATCTTTTTTCTATTCTGAAGACATTTGTGATTATTTGGTCCATAAGTTATGGTTTCGATTGTAAATAGTTTTGAAGATTTTTTATCGCAAATAAATCGTTTAACACAACTAAGAGTAGAATCAAAAAAATTGTCATCAAATGTCTTCTTTTGTAATTCTTCACGTCTTGAGTTCTTATGGACTCTTTCTTTAGATAATGACTTCAACGAACGATTGCCATTCATTGCCGACGCCAGACATGATGTCAATGGAGATAATAACTGATTCAAAGAATACATTATTATTAAACTAAATATTATTTAATAATTTATTTACAAATTTATTAATAATTAGAGACAGAATAATGAAAAGTAAATTAAAACCTGAAATTGTGTCTGAAGTGATGACAAACTGCCGAAACTAACACTCATTTTAAACAATTATAAAATACTTTGTTTTGAATGAATTATTGATTAAATTATCACATTTAATGTGAGAATAAGCACTAAATTGAGATTAATTTTAAAATCAAAAATCATTTCAAATATAAATCGGATTAAAGGGTGATATCAATGAAATTTTATTCAATGTTTACTATAATAACCACACTTTCGCTCTTTTGCACTAATATTTGATGTATTGTTGCGCCCAATAAAATAGTGACTGAATTACATCATTCATGAAATATATTTTGTGGTTATTTTAGTTGTAAAATGTTATTAAGCAATAGTATTAACCATTCATTTTTGTTTTAATAACTTTAAATTTGCTTTAATTTTAGTTTTATTGTAATTAAAGTAATTTTATTTAGTATTAAAAGTAAAAGGAATTGAATGTGAATTAAATAAATTGATTGTTAGGCGTATTGTGAAAGTGTAGTGATATGTGTGACGATTGAGTACTGCCAGTGAGTGGTTGTCTCAGGGGCTGACTCTGAATTAGTGTTTAGGAGAGACTATAGGCTATGAATGAGAGCCAAAGAGTGCATAAAATGCGATTTCCAACTACTCAGTCGTATTCAAGTCGTACTGAAGTCGATGTGAACCTAAACTGAGGCTAAAGTGAGCCCATAGTAAGCATAGACTGTATATCAGGTTTTGGTTGATGTGTGCGAACGCGTTATAAATTCATTCTCGTTATGGGAGGAGAAGGCATAGAAGGATCGCCATTGTGTGCGATGTCTGCCATCCGCTGATCACTATTAGTACCAACTGTTCTCTCATTGCATCAGTTAATTGTTATTCAAGTGATTGTCAATCGGCGTTAAAAACAAAGTCAGTGTTAAAGTGGTGGCAATGAATATATGTGTTGTTGTGGTGTATCTGAAGCTCTGACTCTCTTACAGATTGTCGTTAAAGTGTAGGCGCTTTGTGTGCTCTCATAGTAGTAATGCCTACCAATAGTAATACTAATGCTGTAGTAGTGCTTCAGTACCGACACAACTCCCGCCTGAAGCCATCGCTCACTTAACGCACACTTGGATTCAACTTTCGGTGAGTTTCCGACACAACAATTACTCTCACTTTTCAATACATTTGTCGAAATACAACCAAAACTGGTTTTAAATTGTATTTCAATTGAATTGCAATGAATTGATGGACTGTTTTGATGTCTTGTCAGATGACATGTGCACCACATCTATAGTTCGGTTTCGTTTTTCACTAAAAGATAATTCTTCGACTTTGAATCTAAACAATAAGACAATTGAAAGTGAGTCCCAATTTATCTCTTCTTTTAAAAATATTCGATCCATTCGTTCGACAATTGGTGTCAAAAGTAATAAACTGATAACCGAAGCGCTTAATATGAGTAAAGGGCTCTCAAACGGCCATCAATTGAATGATTGCGTTATTGATAGCACTTTGAATAGTAATTCGGACATTATCTCTACCACTTGTATCTCAACAAACACTTCCAGTTCTTGTTCTGACTCTATTAACAATTCACGTGAGGCCACAATGGGTTTGTCCAACGCCTCGACCAAAGAAAGTCTGACACAACACCTGCTCTTAACAACTCTGAAGAGCGGAAAACCAGAAAACGGTCAACGAATTGATTTAACAAACATTTCGTGGAATGATTTGAAGCAAAACAACTGTAAATCAAATAACGATTTCTTACAAAATGAGACAAATAGTGAGACAACTGAACAGAACCCGCAAACCAATTGTTTGCCACCAAATTCTCCACTCAATGACCAAATCGTTGATCAAATGATCGAAGAAGTCCTCAATAAAAGTGAATCACAAGTGAGTGAAGAGTTGACGACAGAACCAATGCTTGAGACCAATGCATGTGAAGACACACAACAAAACTCTTTAGATCCTGAAATAAGTGACTCTAATAATGTTTGTGACGGTTCCGGTGTATTGTCTGACGACAGGACTAGTTTGTCGACTCAAACAACAATTGAAGTTAAAGAACATCAGTTGTCTCTTATTCGACAAACAGAACGACTGATCCGAAGATTAAGACGTTTGCAATTCACACAAAACCACAAACATTTCACTAAACAAATGAAAGCATTTGTGGAAAATCAACAAAAAGTGTTGGGTGTGGGCTGTCAGCGCCAGACCGAACCCGTTGTCACTTCTGTTCCTCAAATGCAGTCCTATTCAAACCCAGTCGAGGAGCAAATGAAACTCTTAACTCCTGAAGGAGTTAAAGGACTCTCGACTTCAGCTCTGGTCAATTTGGTGAAGAGGTTAGGCTCGACCACCAGTCCTGTTGAGGCTAAACTCGATTATTATCCTCAGCAAAGCCCAGTTCGAGTTCAACCCCAAACGCCATTGATTTCGAGTTCTCACCCAATCATTACTACACAACACGTGACACAAATGCCCTCAACTCCAACCCAAGCGTTGCCTAATTCTGGTGAAGAGTCCCCTTTAGTCAAGTTATTAGAGAAATCTAACAACAATTGTTCGACGCATTCATCAGTTCCACAACAATTGCGACCCACAACTGAAGACAAGCAAAACCTTCTTTCGAATATCGATAGTTTAGGCGCTAATTTAAGACATTTCGAGACTGGGTTTGATTCCGACGCAACAGAAAGTAGTTCGGGAGGAGAGAGTTGTGACGAATTGGAAGAATACGGTCTCGAGTCAACTCCACAGCATTCGACGCCCAACCCTAACACCGGACATATTATGTTTCCGATGTAAGACTCATCTCTTACTATGTTTTGAATTTTTAATGACATTTATTTATTACAGTCGGAAGCGATCTGTATGGAAGTGGTGCGTCGAAAGAGCAGCCATTGCTTCGCGATGGACATGGCTTCAGGCACAGGTCGCTGATCTTGAGTTTAGAATTCGGCAGCAAAACGAAATGTATCGCCAATTAAGAGCCACTAAAGGATTGATTTCTTTCGGAACGGCTGATAACAGTTTAACGGTTCCCAACTCTCATATTTTAAAAGGGAATCCTCCGAACGGCGGAACCATTTCAACATCGATTACTTCAATTAGTTCTTTACATTCATCGCAACAGATTTTATCAACAACTGAAACGTCTGCTCTGACGGGAGCACTACCATCACTACCATCACAAACGAGTTCTGAAAGTGAAAGTCATAACTCTATGCGAACTCTTCCTCTGAATAGTATAAGAAAACGAAAACTAGTCCGGTCTATGAGTGCACTTTCGGGCGCCACCAGAAAAGCTGCTAAATATTCAACTATTCAGTGTTCGTGCAATGGATTGCCTGACATAGTCTGGCCGTGTGTTCTTTGTAATGGTCGCTATAGTTATGTCCACGTAATCGATACCGACTGTATGCCTCTCTTCGAACGCGTCGCTCTTCTTGACTCGTCGTGTCATTCAGTCCTCTCATTAAATAACGGTAAGAATTGTCTGTTTTGTTGACACTTTCCCTAATTATAGATTTATTAAACATTTGAGGAAATGAAAAGAACATATTATGCGATACTTTTCGATTCGTTGATTAATAGCTTTATATATAATTATCATTTCATAAGTTTCCTGTTCTGTTGCCGACCCTTCACTTAAACAATGCTTTTAATCATTGAATTATATTATATTTCGTTTATAAAAATTGTTTCGAACCTAAATATCTAACAAAAAAATTGGATTCAATTCAAAAGCATTTATCTCATGGATTATGCAATTGAGCCCTAATATTGCACTCATATAACTTATTAAAAGTGTAGCTTAAATTTGGTGAATACCTTTTGTTGAACCCATTGTTCAATAAACTAATAGTCTTTTTTAAGAGATTTAATTTGAAATTTCATTTTTCGCTGACAAAACAGTTTTGCAGAGTTTTGTTAATTTATTTTTTTATTAGTCATTCAATTATTAATATTTTCTTATATCGATTGAACTCATATTTTTGTAGAAAACATTTTACTTTAATTGACTTAAACTTCAAACTAAAGATTAATTTAAGAGTCAATGAATTGTCTTTAGTTGAAGTTGTTTTCCATTTGCTTTGGTTTCAGTAAATTTTTTTTCTTATTTTTATATTTCACAAAATTAAGAGATAACTCCTAAAGAAGGGATTTCACATTATGTGTGTTCTCTATTTTATGTATGAAAATAATTTAAGAAAATCCGACGATTTCTTCCAATTATATATTTTAGTATTTTTTATTTGATTTGTTTTTATATATTTATATATAATGTGTTTAATAATTTGATAACAATTTTACTCATTAGAACTCAAAGAATTTTTATTAGATATTTTTGAGGAAAAGATATTTAAAATTTATAAGATTTAACTTAAAATATGATTATATTTAAAGAAATATAATTATTCAATAAATGCAATATTTGTTACCTTATTTGACATTTGATTCTCTCTAATATTTGTAGAAATTTAACCGAATCTAGTCATCGTTTGAGTTCTCAATATATTGTTGTCGAAAATTTTTGATATAAACATTTGATTAAAGTCTTGAAAAAATTAAGTTCATTTTAACCGCAGTGTTTGAGAAACACTATACAAATGAAAGGTGTGTTGAACTGATCAACTGATCTTGCCACTCTTTAATGTTTCTAAATGTAACGTCAGATTAAGTAGAGGTAAGAGATCATCATTTTTGCCATTAGTTCGCAATTTTGTCAGTTTTAGACGTGATTTATATCTGTTTGCGAACCAATACTTTGATTTTATTTTCTTTTGAATTCAAGTGAATTCACTTCAAAAGATTATTATTATTTAGAAATTTTATAAAAGGGATTATTTTCTGTTTTCTACAAATTATTTGTTAGAAAATTTAATCCCAAAACTGTTTAAGTAATTCAAACTAATTATCATTAAATATATCAATAAAAAGGT
>JAQFZL010001423.1:0-10468 GCA_034695685.1 Galumna lanceata | reverse complement strand
AGATTTTAAAAAAATATTTATTAAATATTTAATAATTCATATGTTTTGTAGTAAAATATGAAAATGATTTTTATTTTTAGATACTATTATTAGATAGTATTTTCAATATTAAACAAATCATTTATTATAAGCAATAATAATCTTGTTTTTAAGTCTAACCGAAGCCCATAAGAACGCCATTCGAGGCATCAGAAAAATTAAATACTTTGTGGCCCGACGTAAGTTTCAGCAAGCAAGGAAACCTTATGATGTGCGGGATGTCATCGAGCAATACAGTCAGGGACATCTTAATATGATGGTTAGAATTAAGGAATTGCAGAGAAGGTATTACTTGACATTTATAAACAGTCAACTCATAAATTTTATTTTGATAGACTTGACCAGACTTTAGGAAAACCGGGTTCTCATCTGAGTATTGGTATGAAATGCATTCCAATTGGGACTCGACTCTACCGAATGGAACAACAAATGAATGCAATCGATAAAAAAGTTGACAATATTTTAGTGATTTTAAATAATTTCATAGAAAGGGGAAGACCACCACTTATTCATAGAACACAGTCAGTAGAAGAAACCGTTTGATTAAAACCTACAAAATTATTCATCAATTAATGGTAAACATGTTTTGACTGAGCGCTCACCACATCCGTTGCCTTTTGGGACTCAGATCTAACTGTGATAATAACCATATCGTTATAAACGCCTATCGATTCATATAATTTAATTCACTAAATATTTAATTTATTTAATGAATTGTTAACTCTTTTGATTAATTATATCAAAACAAATACATATAAATGGAAATTTCATTTCATTTATTCAGTAAATAACACCAAAAATGAAAGGAATATAAAAATTACTGATTTGAATCAGAATTTCGGATTCATAATATGCATTAAAATTGGCCACAAGTAGGCAATAACCATATCTCCCACCCTTTTTCTACCTCTTAATTCTCTTTTCCATACCTCTCTCTCTCTCCCCTCTCTATTACTAATAATTTATTTAAATCTCTAGTCTTAAAAGAATGGACACAAACCTTGTAAGAGATTTATATACACAATACAGTTCAACCTCGATTTAACCAGATGGTTGGTGATAATAAAATCATCTAGTTAAATCGAAAAAGGAGAACATTTTGAATACCTCTTGAGAAAATAGTACTAAAATTGAACTTGGTCCATTCGATTTTTCGATTAAATCGTATCATGTTAAACTGAGACCATACTTATTTAGCATTGGGTTGAGTTGTGGTCAACCATAAGACTAAGTGCACATTAATCACAATTTTGAACCCTTAGTTGTTCTGTAAAATGATTTCAATAATGTTTTCATATTATAATCAAATATTTATTTATTGATGTTTTGGTTGAGTTTAAAATTTTCATTGATTTGGACAAAAGTATTGGTACTGTAAATAGTTTTTATATTTTTAAATTCTAATTAAAATTCTTATTAAGTGATGCCACACATTAACTGTCAAAACAATAAGCAATATATTCGCTAAACTCGATAAGTATTTTGAAAAACGGACTAAAATTAGATCATCTCTACATTTGTATACATAAATAATTACTCAATTTATTGTTCAGAACAATATGTAAATTAACCGAAGAATAAACATAATTCAATTTTTTGTCATTTTCTCAATAAGTTATTTAATTTTTTTAAAAATATGACAAAATTCAGTGTTTTTTAATTATTTTCATATTTTTATGCTTCAATCAATTCTTTCTCTCTCTATCACTCACTCACTCTCATTCTCTCACTCACACAACTTAATTGTCGCGAAATTAATTTTTTCAAATATTTTCAAATTAACGATCAAAAGCATCAAAATTTCTTAATAAGCCTTAAATTATTGATTTGAATCAAAATGTCAGTAGTTTTATATCTGTTCTTAACTATAACTTTAGTCAGTATTGCGTTTATAATTGGTTTACTATTTGGTAGAAAACCAGAAGTCAATTCAAAATCGGGTATTGAAAGAAAGAGCGATCGTTCGGGCGGTCAGTCGAGAGATAAGTATTACTTCGACTCCTGTGACTCAAGTAGTGATTCCACTCCTGAAAAGGATTCGATTAAAAGTAATCCTTCAAAAGACAAATCCTGGAAAAGTGTCGATTCAAATGAAAAATCCGATAACAGTTCAGAAGGAGAACAGGACTCTTCCGGCGATGAATTGTTAGGAAATTATGAGAAGTATTCCTCAAAAATGATTAATAGATTGAAGAGTTATGAAGAGTCGGTAGAAAAGACTCGAAGCAATAGATCAAAGTCTGAAGATATCAAACCAAAGGCAGAAAAAGAGGTTAAGACGAAGTTCAATGAATTCGTTAACATTGATTTAATAACCGTTTGAATAACATTTCCGTTAAAATTGAATTCAAATAAAATGAAATAAAATTCAATTTTTAGAAAATCATTTATTTTCCAAAAAAAATTAATTTCTTTTACTATAAGATTATAGTAATGTCTTAAGCAGTCCAGTCAGAAGTGGTGGTTCCCCAATCTTTTGTGGTTTCATTAGTATTCCAGTCGTCGTTCGTCATTTGTGTGTTCCAATCGGACTGTTGAGTGGGAGCGACAGCACCACTGATGGCGGCGGCAATTGTTGGAAGAGCTTCAGGAGGGGCCGCAATAACTGCTGGTTCTTCAGTAGTTTCAGTAGTATTCCAGTTATCATTAGTAAAGGCTTCGTCTGCGCTTTTAATGACCCTCTCGGGTCCAACGAGAGCCACCTGTTCCTCTTTCTCTTGTTCTTCACTGTCTCGGAAGAAGTAAAGGTCAACCATTACTTTCCACGGAGTTTCCCGACTGATTGATCCTCTGAGTCGGAGTACTTCTCTGGCCAACAGCCACCACATGAGTCCAATAGAGTGCGGGGCCTTATTATTGCACGGAATCGCAATATCGACGTAACGGAGCGGCGAATCCGTATTACAAAAGGCAATGACAGGAATGTTGACATACGAGGCCTCTGTTATTGGCTGGTGATCGACACGTGGATCAGTTATTACCAGAAGTCTTGGCTCTTTGAATGCCGCCTGAATTTGATTAGTGAAAGTTCCCGGTGTATACCGACCAGCAATAGGTGTGGCGCCGGTCGCAGACGCAAACTTAAGGACAGCTCTTTGACCGTACGGTCGGTTAGAGATTACACAAACGTCTGCAGAGTTCTCAACGGCAACGATAGCTCTCGCGGCCAACAATAGCTTTTCCCACGTCTTTCGCAGATTTATTATATGAACGCCTTTTTTGACACAAATTCATAAAATAAGATAATTATTGAATTGTTGAGACATACCATCGGAACGTCTTTTGTAGACATACTGTTCCATCTGAAAGTCCAAATTATTGGAACCGATGTGTGTATTACACGACAAAAACTTTGCCACGTCTTCCTGTTTAAGGGACAGAACTCCTAAACCTCCCGACATCTCGAAGTCAACTATAATTTGTAACAAAAGTTAACCTAAAAAACATTAAAATCGATTAACACGTGTTTTACATGACTTTCATATCAATAAAAATGTTTTATTTCCATCAATTTAACCAAAAAAAGAGCTCTTCAGCCCTTTTCATAACTTTCTAAATTTCATTAAATTTATTGAAATCGATTTAAAACTAATTTTAATTACAATTAAATTAAATAAATGTAAACGAAATAAAACTTACAATAAATCGGACGCCAAACGAGAGTTGGTTTAAAACGGAAAAGGATTTACGACATAATATTTTGACCGCTTTTCACACAAATTACGGCCTTTTATTAAATACAACTCTAGTGACTGAGAATTGATTTCAATTTAATTATTTTTTTAATTAAATCAAACAAAAATTTCTAAAAATAATCACTAAATGATTAATATATTCACATATCGTTTTGTTGAAGTTTTTCATAATTTAAAATCATTTAAGAAGTTATTGATAACAATTGAGTGTATAATACATATATAATGAAAATATATTGTTCTAAAGTTAGGTCATTTAATTCTCTTTTTATTAAAAATCATTAGAAAATATTAACCTTGGTGTTCTGTATCTTGTGAATTGAGCATGTTGATTAATAATCATTGATTAGTTTTCACTTTCACTGACTATATAACAAATATGTTAATGAATTTAATGATTTGAGAATATCTTTAATAGTTAATCAATGATAAAATTGAACATGATTATTCATGATACTTTATGAAACATAAATTATGATACTTTATGCTGAGATGGCAAAAGGTCTCGATTTTTAGAGGGTATTTCACTTTTTTCGTCTTAGGGATTTTGGAAAACCCCGCCCATTTCTATTGTTCGAGAGCTAATTCTAGGGGGTATTTTTCGATTCTAGGCGGTATTCCGGAATACCCCCCTATTTGCCATCTCAACTTTATTATACTTTACTTAAAAATCATAAATAAATTAGTCATAAATTTAAAAGTTTTGAAAATTAATGAGAAAAGAGATTCACTGAAGAATATGTTTTTAACTATAATTATAGTCTTAATGACTATAATAAAGTCAATTATAAGTCAATACAAGTTTTTACTAATCAATTCTTAAAAACTATGAAAAGATTCAGAAAATCAATTAATTATTTATGACATGAGTTTGAGCTAAAGGTATGTTATATTATGGAGTGGGAGTTCTCATATGATTTTCATTAAACAAAGATATTTCACGAAAAAAAACTTGTTTTCAGAACCGATTCCTCCAATAGTTGCCAATCGTTACAATACTTTGTCTAATGAATTAAACGCTCAAAAACTTAAAACTCAAATACATGACAACTGATAGTATGACAACTTATATAAAGTAATAGAATTTATATGAAATTCTCATTAATTATTGGATTTTTTGTTGAATTGAAGGATAATATCTGAATGTTTTATTTGAATCAAAACTTTATATTGAAGTGAAGTGATATCCCATTAAATCCCATACATGTATAAAACATTGAAGGGCTCCTCCAGTCTGTGTGTGCGATACTGTTTGTAATATACTGTTCAATAGTGCTTATATACAGTGCATATATGCCATATGCTGTTCAAATGAGTCCAACCCCACAACAACACAACACTCGATCTATAGCTGAGATATCGACAGAAAACATTGAAAAACTCTATGAAAACCAAAAACACAGAAATGTTTTAAAACGATTCAATCAAAACATATTAAGTTTCAAATAAAAAGTATTTTTTTTGTTTTACTTCAAAATATTTAAAAATGGGTTCAAAAAAATTTATTCAAATATTTAGTATTTAATTACAATTTAATAAACAAAGTCTGATATCTATTGAATGATGCCTTTGATAATCAATGGTCTGCCCATTGAAGAAGTTCCCAATGATGTCAACTCTTTTATTGACAATTATCCTCACTTTAAGGTAATGTTGTTTTCATTTTATTTTAATTATCACTTAATATGAAGTCAAAAATAACTTCTTTGATCTCAAATAGGAAGGAAGTGATTCTTTGGTATCTCAGGTACCAAAAGTGATCTCTTCTGTTGGACTCCTATACGTATGTCAGCGGGAGTTTGGGATTGTGAGCCCACACGACAGTAAGTCACCGTTGGATCCATTGACATATCTTCTCATTTTATTAATTTATTGTCAGAATATATTAGTATAGTTGGAACCGATGACACCACCACTTGTTGTATAGGAGTTGTGAGACATTCGGTGTCGGGTGTGGTCTGTTTGACTCATTTCGATGGTTCAGACTTAGAAAAATTACATCAAAATATCGAAGCAATGATTAAAAGGATAAAAGAAGTGAACAGTAGTCTCGCCGTAAGCGATGGTCCGCTCGAACTCCATTTAATCGGAGGTTTCAATGATTCGCGACATTATTCTGAAGACTTAGCCATAAATTTGTTGAGTAAGTCTTTAATGTCTTAATTTAGTTAATTTTATTACATTAAATGCTTTGGTTTTGTTTTCAGACGCATATAATAAACAAGTAGTGAATATCGAACTTTTGACGGCCTGTATATGTCATCTTAACAACACTTCAAGGGATGGAATCAATTGGCCGTCCATTTATGGTATTGGAGTTAATGTAAAAACAGGTGAACTGTTTCCGGCAACCTTTACCGATAAGGGACCAGATATTCCTTTGAGAAGCGCTCGTTATTATACGGGTTGTCACCAAATACTTGACATTTACGACTCAAACATGTCTTTACTCCGAATCGGACCTTTCAATTACAAACCAATGAGAGGCGTTGATCTCTGGCTCTCCCAAAGTGATGAATTTATTCTTCAGGTAAAGTCCTCTCTTTTTCTTTTTAAATTTAATCGAATATTTTTAAATAGCATTTGTCGACGTCTCCAGAAGTGGAACCGTCTCACTTTGTGTCAAGTTCCAGGGCTACTCTTAAGTTTATACAACAGCACCCCTTTCCAGCCGTCACCATATTTGGCAGCAATAGTCCCCGATATTACAGAAAAGACGAGTTAACCGGACAGTGGCTTCCAATTTGTTACTAAAGACTTAAAGAACTCAAACTATTGGAATGTTTTGTATTATATTTGAGTCGAGATTTTATTTTACTTTTAATCGGTTTATATATTAAGTCATTATTTTAATGCAATTCATTAGAAGTTATATTTTCTTACGATAACGTCTCGGCTCTGATTATGAATTTATCTAATGATCTCTCATTTTTCACAATCTTATCATTCCTTTGAGTTTACGCTACAATTTATTATAATTTTTTGTCCTAAACCTCATTTTAATTGCTTTTGAATTTTTGAAACTATAAACAGACAATTAGTGCAATGATTTTCAAATTAAACTCAATTTAAATAAATAGAAACTATTATTTCATTTTTTTTTCAAACACAAGTCAATCAACGATTTGGGAGACACTTTCCATTGAAATATTGCAAACATTAGTGCCATTAAAAGAGCCAATGATTTGTTTTTAATTATGTTCCTTAAAATACACTTATTTTATGTGAAGTACTCTAACGATTACTCATTCAATGAGATCTGAATTACGAGTTATGATAGAATTTATGATAAAATATAAATATTTTAATCTAATTTACAGACAATTGTGTAGTGAATATAAAGTGCCTTACGCTTCAAACGGCGCTATTCTTTGAGTTTTGTTTATATAATTACTTTTTCGATAATTATATTTGACATTAAATTATGCCATTAATTGAAGAAAAAAAAGAATATTAATTAAAAACATTTGAAATTAACGTAAATATATTTTCATTTTACATTTTTAGTAATTTTCAGTAAATGAATGGTATGTTTGGACGACAAATTAGATCCGCCGACAGTATCGCCTCCGGCATTGAATTCATTTAAATCAATGTATTGACATTTGAGACCCCATTGGCGTAGAAGACATTCAATACTCCAATTGCTATTCCTTTCCTGATATGTCGTATAAAAGACAGTTTCCTTCTTATTGTGTTTATCGATGAGAAACGAAACTGAACTGAGAATATCTTCGAAAACGTTTTGATCGTAGAAACAGTCAGAGCTCACAATATAGTCAAAGGCCGGCATTTTTATCACATTTTCGTCGAATTGCCCCCAATTTAAGGCTGAAATTGCGCTGATGTTGTCTTTGACTCCATTTATTTCAACATTTTGGTGACATAATTGAAGACATTCCGGGTATTTATCAGAATCAGTGAGCACTACCTGAGCCCCAACTTTAGCTGCAACGATGCCGACAATGCCAGTGCCAGAGCCAAGTTCAATTACAGACTTTCCAACGAACTCTTCTCTAATGGAATTTGTGACAAATATTTTAAAGATTAGTCAATAAAATAGAGTGCGTTTCCATTAATGAGTTAATTATAGCCATAGGAAAGAGTCGAGACTTATTACATCTCATTCTAAGCGTTTATTTTAAGTAATTTAAAAAATCGGAACTAAAACCAAAAATGATTTAAAATCTGAGTTTTATTTAATAATAATTTATGTCTCAACTCTTTATGAGTTAAAAATTTTAAGTCAATGGTTG
This sequence comes from Galumna lanceata, assembly GCA_034695685.1. Taxonomy (NCBI): domain Eukaryota; kingdom Metazoa; phylum Arthropoda; class Arachnida; order Sarcoptiformes; family Galumnidae; genus Galumna; species Galumna lanceata. The sequence goes on along the minus strand of JAQFZL010001423.1, from coordinate 2,478 downwards.
GGACGAAAAAAGAAATTTAAGGAATACTTTATTTGACAAACGATGAAAAGTGAATCACAACTGTATTAACAAATATTTTGTGAAAATATACGGATTTTTAAAACATTAGAAAAGGTTTTTAAAAACATTAAAAAGGATTAAAAACAACGACTTTTAAATAAACTCTTAAGCGCTTCGTTAAAGAGTTGGCTTATATTTTGCTTTATATTATTCATTTGAAAATGAATTTCTTTGATTCGTTTTTCAAATCAAAATCTAAAGTGTTTTCATAAAATTCTTTGAATTCTCTTTTGATTCAAAGAATTTTGAGATTTTTCGTCACATTATTAGATGAATAATAAACATAATAAACAAGTAAAATAACATATTATCATAGCTTTATATGGACTAAAAATTTTGAAAATATGGACGAAAAATATGCAAAATCTGTATTAAATATGGAATTAAAAATTATATATTAAATATACATAAATTTAATCAATAAGTTAAAACAAATTACATTATAGTGTTAATTGCTATCTATTATGATATTCTTGCACTTATCTGACAATATTTTCTAATTACTAAATATATTTAACAGAGAACCCAAGTAATTGATAAAGATTATTTTATTTACTCTAAATTTTAGGCCTAAAAATTATTAAAAAATTGAATTCATTTTAGTGTTTTTTTTATTAAAAAATTTATTGACAATTCCAGACAATAAATATCTTTAAAAAAACTGTTTGAACTCAAAAAGTATTTAATTTCATAGACTTCATGCAATTTCTTAGTTTTTAATTAAGATTAGAATTTGTAGCTCTTTTTGTGACTTTTTTTTAATGTTTTTATATACTACAGATAAACCTTTAGTACGTCAACCCTTCGTGACTAAAAATTTAGTTGACGTTATAGAGGGGTTTTCTTAAAAGAGGGTTGACGTAATAAAGGTTAATCTGTATGATTTTTGTACCTCTATTATAGAAATCCCTTTATAACGTAAACTAAATTTTTGTTCCGAGCGGTTGACTTACTAGAGGTTTATCTATATTACCAAGTTAATTTAAAAATAACTCCTTGTTAATTTTATAAATAATAAAAGTTCACATTTTCTATATGTTGTTTAATTGTAATAACTTATGGACCATAACTTATGGAAATAATTTATGATTGGAATTTGAAGCTCTTTTTTAAATGTCCTTATATACTATTACCAAGTTTATTTTAAAACAAACCCTTTATCTATTTTATGAATAATAAATTCAATAAAAGTTCATATTTCATATACCTTGTATCATGGTCAAAAGTTTTGACTCAAACCCCCATGATAATGAAAAATCAATTACGAAAGGCTATCAATAATGACTATCAAAGTGTAAAAATTTTTACTGAACTTTTCTATGAATTAAACAAATGATATTTGACATAATTTCTGCTTGATTCATTCAATATTTATTTCAAACAAGCGCAATTCTTAAAAATTCCAATCATAAGTTATAATATGATCAAATGCTATTATCAAGTTCCTATCCTAGCAAGTTAGTTTTTAATCACTGAAATAATTTAAAGTATGAAAATTTGGACTTTTTATGGACATATAAAGGACTTTTAAAGTCAAAATATGGAACATAAAAGAACTCTTATTTTAATTGTTATTTATGTGAATCGTTTGATAAATTGTTTTTCCATACATTTAATTAATCCATAAAATATATGGTAATCCACATAAAGCATGACAAAGAACCTTGAATAGTTTATGTGCTCTTTATTTATCATTGAAAGAGTCTTTCAAATTATTCATAAATACATGTCAGGGTATTACTAATTTTCAATTTAGTTTCATTATAAATACTAGATTTGATTGAAAAAATAAACGTAGTCTATACCTTGATAATTCACATGAACTTTTCACGGTTCGTGAGGATGACTCTGGTTATCATAAGTTTATTATAACAGAAAACAATCCTTTGATTCAAAAATTTTGAATCAAAATCAATATAAAATGATTATAAAAATTAAATTACCAAGATACTAATTATTGGATAATTTTCTTTGTGAAATGTAAATAATGGTCAGTTATGGGCAAATCAAATGTCTTATACCTAAAGTAAAATATAAATTGTGCCAAAACTGGTGCCGACGGCCACACATGATATCCATATGAAGTCGAGTATTTCTAACCATAAAAATGAGAAATAAGTTAATTATAAATAATTTTTAATTAAAAAACTTTTAAAACTATGAATTAAGACCTCATTTATGAGAAGTGAAACTTTTGTCTCATTTGTGTCGGAAGTGAAACAAAATTGACGACAAAAATCACTTTTAAGTGGATTTGTTTGCATTTTAGTCACTTTTAAAACATTTTAATTTATTCCCTTAGAATTGAAACAATGAAGAAATAAATGAAGCAATGATTAATGGTAAATGAACAATGATCATGGTCAATCATTCGATCTATTCTATTCATTATTGATTTGAAAATCATTTGAAATAATA
>JAQFZL010001422.1:0-10475 GCA_034695685.1 Galumna lanceata | reverse complement strand
ATCAGTTAGAAAATGAATTTATGTTAAATATACTTTACTGATATTTATAGATATACAATAATCTAGTAATTAATCCAAAAAGTACCTTGCTAAAGGGCTTGATATTAAATGCTTTGCAGTGACTAGTTTTAAGACTGTCGTAAATTAAATAACATTTGAATTCATAGAAAGTATAAATTTTTTCAATTTATAGTTTAATTTATTAATTAATAAATTTCTTTTTTTTCAGATTATCGACAGTCATATCACTATTGATTTGTAATAGTTTGGGATCACTTTTGTCAGCCGAAAGACCAACCCCTTACGCACCTGATTATGCTCCTGATTGTGACCTTATTGTGCCAGGACTTCAACATCAAGAACCAGAAATTGTTCCACTTTCTGGAGGACTTCAATACCTGGGAAATTATGTGCCTAGGTTAGTTACTTTTAATTTAAGGGAAATATTTGTATTATTTGTTTAATATTATATTATTAGTTAATTTAATCAGTGATTAATTATAAATTTCATTATCTTTAAAATAGTATAAAAAGGTCGACATATATGCCAACGGGTCAGGTGTGCATCAGTTATGACGACATTAATAGAGCGGTGGGCGAAGCACAGGCTATGTTAGGCGGATATGTGCCCCCAGAGGTCCAAGAATTGTCTTCCGATTATCCAAAGCCACCACACATTGCAGTCGTTTCAGAAATATTACAGAAAACGTCTCAACTATTGGCCAAATGGTATGGTTTGACCAAAACTGCAGTAATGTTTGGTTTGCCCCGAATCGATACATACAAGACTGCCGTTCGAGACATTTGTCCCACTTTTTTAAAACCCGTAAAATGTGAACTCAGTAAATACAGAACTCTGACAGGAATGTGTAATAATCTAAACTACCCATCATGGGGTAGTGCCCGTTCAGCTATGCTCAGATTTCTGCCGCCCGATTACGCGGACGGTATGAAAACCATTTCGTATATAAATTTTAATAAATTCTTTCAAAGGAATAACTGAACCAAAGAAATCAAGTGATGGTTCAGATCTACCCCCTTCTCGACTCGTCTCTTTTGTTGTACATCAAGATATTAGTGGACACGACAGACATCTTACTTATATGGCCATAGCCTGGGGTCAAATGATTGATCACGACTTGACATTAGCCCCCTCTCCCACTGGTATTATAAATATTACTTCATTAAATTCTGATAAAATTATAATTTCAGACGAAAAAAGTCAAACTATTAAGTGTTGCGAACACTCACCCGATAATCAACACCCGAGTTGTTATCCGATTCAAATTCCAGCAAACGATCCCTTCTATAAATACTTTGACAGAAAATGTATGGACTTTTTGCGATCACTACCAGGTGTCAAACCTAACTGTCCGTTAGGACCGAGAAGTCAACAGAATTCAATATCGTCGTACATCGACGCCAATTTCATCTATGGCTCCACTCAAGAGGTGTCCTCAAGACTAAGAGAGTTCGAAGGCGGAAGACTTAAGACTAGTCCTCTTTATAGAGAACACGGAATGAAAGACTTACTGCCGATGAAAACTAAAGAACCAGAATTGGGGTCAGAATATACTTTTGAATTGAATTAAAATTTAATAAAATCTATAATTGAATAGTTGTGAGCGAACGGGTCGTCCCCATAATCTTTACTGTTTCGATGGCGGAGATGAACGACTTAACGAACAGTTGCAGTTAACTGTTATTCACACCGTTTGGATGCGCGAACACAACAAAATCGCAGCCACTTTACAACAACTGAACCAACACTGGGATGACGAGACTCTATATCAGGAGACACGACGTATTATGGCTGCTATCGTCGCGCACATCACTTTCAATGAGTTCTTACCCGTTATTATCGGAAGGAAAACAATGAGTAGTTATGGATTGGATTTAATGCCAAAGGGATACTTTCAGGGATATAACCCTAAAGTCAATCCAGGTATTAGAACAGCCTTCCAGGCGGCGGCTTTCCGTTTCGGTCATTCAATTTTGCCAGACGTCACCGAAAGATATAACAAATATCACGAAAAAGTTGGTTAGTATTAAACAATTGTTTCAAAATATTTTCTTTTCTTTTGTGTTTTAACTTTCCTTTCCTTTCAATGAACGGTTGTTTATATCATTTGTTTTGTTTAGAATCGATAAGACTGTCGACACTATTAAGACAGCCGTACGAACTCTATAAACCGGGTGCTGTTGACTCGTTTATGTTGGGTTTAGTCAATCAACTCAGTTATAGAATGGACTCAGAAATCACTACTGAAGTTACAAATCATTTGTTCGAAAAGCCCGGAGAGAAGTTTGGTTTGGATTTGGCCGCTATGAATATCCAGAGGGCACGTGAAATGGGACTTCCAGGATATAATACTTACCGAGAATATTGTGGTTTACCTAAACTCAAGAGTTTTTATGAAATGCACGGATTGTTTCCCAACAAAACTATTCACAGGTATACGAATCTGTATAAAGACATCAATGATTTAGACCTCTGGAGCGCTGGTATCGCTGAATATCCACTTCCGGGCGCAGTCGTCGGACCGACCTTTGCCTGTCTTATCGGTGAACAGTTTTCTCATGTAAGAAATGGCGACAGATTTTGGTACGAGAATGAGGGCTGGCCCTCACAATTCACTCCCGAACAACTTGATCAAATTAGAAAGGCTAAATTAGCTAGGTTACTTTGCGACAATTCTGATGATATTCACACAATTCAACTCTACCCTATGCTTAAGGCCAATCCCCATACGTAAGTTCAATTAATAATTCAATTTCAACTCAACCCATGTATTCATTTTAAATACTAATTTTTTAACCCCATTATAGTAACCCTAGAGTCGAATGTCAATTCTTACCTTCAATCGATTTATCACCATGGACAGATAACCAACATATTTCCAATGAATATAGAAGGGCTTGATCAACTATTAAACTTGATCATCTTAAATGTTAATACTTTAATTGAGTGTATAGTTTGTTAACTGAGATTATAATTAATAAGGAGGTGTGAGAAATCAATTTACCTTGATTCTTTTGAACCAGTGGCCAAAACATCTGTTTCTCAGGTTTTGTAAATATTTTTATTTAAGTTTTGTATTAAATGATTTATTTTGAATATTAAATATTAAAAATATTTTCAGTAATTAAAGTCACTTTTATTATTAAAAAAAACTGTTTTCACTTTATTTCGACAAATATTAATAATAAGTCAAACATTTGATTTTTCAGGCATTTTATTCTCTATTCCAGCGGACAAATTGTTATGTCATTAATTCGAAAATAAACTATTTAATAATTTTTTGAATTATGAAAGTTCATATTAAATGTTAAATTATAGTTAAATCTCTATTTTACTGAAAGGCATTGACCAGAGACTATCAATTTTAACTACAAAAGTTTAAAGTTCAAATGATTTGTCCTATGAGTAAAGTATTGCTAGTTCAATCAATTGTAATTACCTATGGCCTAGGTCCTATGCATTTAATTGGTTCTTAAAAATTCCTATAATACGTCATAATTTATTAAATTAGTTAATTATTATTATATTTATTATTAGCTAATAAGTTATTAGTAATAATTAATATTTATTACTACTATATTTATGACTATTATTAATAAATGACAAGTTTTTAATGATTAAAACTTTTCTTTTAATTTTTCTTAATATAATTTAAAAATAATTTCGTTAAAATGAAAACAAATTCACTAAATTCACGCTTTATTTGTCTAAAATTAGTTTTTGTGCGAGAATTCAATCGATTGTTATTTAAATTTTAAAAAATTTGAAACAAAAAACGATTAAAACAGTTCTTATTTGAAAAATTTATTAAATTGTGATCAAAATCAAAAGACAGAATATAATGGGTTGCTGTGGATCTAAAGAGGCAGAACAATCGCCATCACAGGCAGAGCCGGCACCGCCAGCAGAACAGCCTCCAGCAGAGGCTGTACCGACATCACAACCTGGAGAAGAGGCGCCCACTTCTAGAACTTCCGATACCGGTTCCTCTGCCGGTTCTAAATTAGGAGAAGAAAGTGATTCAAAAGTGTTGACATCGCCGGGATCTCAAACATCAATAACAGGATCGAAGACAGGATCGAAGACAGGATCGAAAACCGGACCAACGACTGGATCAACAGTCGATTCAAAAGTTAGTGGATCTGCAATCGGTTCAACACTTGACTCAAGTTATGGTTCTTCGCTATCAACTACTGGCTCTACATCTTCGAGCAGCGGTTCAACTCTTGGCTCATCCCTCGGCGACAGTAGTACCGGTGGTTCGGCTTTAGGCGGTTCTTCCATCGGATCTAAAAGTGGTTCGGCATTAGGCGGTTCTTCCCTGGGATCTAAAAGTGGTTCTCAAGTAGTTACTTCGAAAACCGGTTCCGCTATGGGTTCGACTACGGGTTCGACTACGGGTTCAAACATCGATAACAGTAAAAGTGGTTCTCAATTAGTCAGTTCACGAACAGGTTCTGCAATAACGGGTTCGAAAACGGGTTCAAATGTTGGACCAACACTTTCGGATTCATTAGGAATGGGATCGAAGACAAGTTCTGCCACTGGATCTAAGACTGAATCAAAAACTGGGTCTCAAATTGGAGAAACTACCGGATCGAAGACTGGATCGAAAACTGGATCGAAGACCGGCTCTACAACTGAACCAAAGCCTGGCTCTAAAACCGCAGAATCAAAGCCCGGATCACAGACCGGATCAAAAACAGGATCGAAGACCGGATCGAAGACTGGTTCCAAAACCGGCTAAAAGAGTGGTTCCGGAATTTCATAACTCTTAAAAGAAATAAAAAAATCTTTAATTTGTTTTCATTAAATTCTAAATAAATTGATTTTTCGATTAAATAATGTATTTATTTATATATTAAAAAATAAGAAAAGATTAAGAGAACAGTTATTATTAATAACTTATTAATAAATTATAATCAATTAAATCATGAAAACATGAATTAAAACATGTGTTGAACACTCAATATCTCAGAAAAATAGTTTTGTCTTAAAATAATTCAATTGATTTCATTAGATTTCATTTGTTATAAAATTTATTATTATTATTATTTTAAGAACAGAATAATAATTAAAATAAATGTAATTCTAATAAAAAATCGTTGATTTTATTATAAAAATAAATGGATTCAAATCTAACTTAACTGTTGAGCTCTTTTTGTCGCCGATTCAATTGCATCGATAATAACGCTATTAAAGGATCCCTTTTCTAAAGCATGTAATCCATGAATAGTTGTTCCCCCGGGAGAAGTGACTTCATCGCGAAGAACTATTGGATTTTTTCCAGTCTTTTGAACCATAAGTGCCGCTCCCTTTCGATAAATAAATTTAAATTTTAATAAAATTATTGTTTAATAGATATTCCTAACCATAACTGTTTGAATCGCCATATTATTGGCCACATTTCGAGGTAAACCCATTTTAAGCCCTCCGTCAGACATGGCGTGAATTAATGTATAAACCTATTGACTAAATGTCATAAATATATAAAAGTTATTTGTGTGAACTTACAAAAGCAATACCACTGCCACCGATACCACAGACAGCATTCATCTGATTCTCAGCAACGAATTCACACAAACCGATGGGTGACAACAATTTTGTCAGAAACTCTTTAAATGGTTCCAAAGGTTCTGAATCATTAGAGATACTTAACCCACAAATACCGGCGCCGACAGCCGTTGCAGTGTTTGGCATAAGTCGAACATATTTTATATTACTAGAACTCATTGAGTTCTTCAGTCCATCCTTTAATTGATGGATAGTAATGCCGGCCATCACTGATATTATGATAAAGCGTTCATCGCTCTCCACTTTTATGTTTTCCGGTAGAATCCCATTCTTGAAGACATGAGGTTTGACGCAAACGACAACTATTTTATTCCACTTATCATTGGCTTTGTTTTTATCCGATAAGTGATAAAACACTTCTTGGTTTTGGTTTGTTGTAAAACATCCCAATTCCTCAACAAATTAATTGATTGTCAGTAAATAACTAAATCTTTATCTTTTACTTTGAATTTATTCAGATTAGTATCTGTGGGTGCGCTCACTATTAGTTGATCCGATTTTATTTGCCCTAGAACATTATTCAAGTTAAAAAAAACTTGAGAGAATTGAATCACCTGAGTTTAGAAGGCCCTGGATCATTGCCTGAGCAATATTTCCACCACCAATAAATCCTAAATGACATTCATTTAATTGAGGAAAACTCATGTTTTGCAAAATAATTAGTGATTAAAACAAACAGTGATTTAAATTTTAAATTATACTTCAATTAAATGACGAAATATGATCTCAAAAGTAAATAATAATAAATATTAAAATATTATTTAGTTTTTAGTCCTTTTAAATACATAGAAATGCATTGAATATCATTAAAAATGATAACATATAAAAACTTTAAGTCATCTAATAGTCATCTAATAGTTCTAAGTTTTTAAGTTTTAAATTTTATTATTTGTCAGTAATTAAAGTATTATTTAAATTAAATTAGTCATCAGTTATGACATTAATTTGGAGTTAAATAGTTTTGTTTGAGAGTTAATAAATAATAAAATATCTAAAATATAACAAATTTTGAAACAACAAAAGGGAATAAAACTTCTAAAACTTTGTCGACGTTTTTTGTTTAAAAAGTTATTAATCAGTGATTTGAATGAGTAATCAATTTTAAGAGCTTTTTATCTAAAAATTTCTTAAATAATTGAATTTAATTCAGGAATTATAGACAATTAGTGGACAAACCGTTATTGAAAAATGTCGCGAACTTTTCTTTTTGGCGGAAATACTGGATCTCAGACTCGGAGTCAATATTTGGTTGAGTTCAGAGCCGGTAAAATGACTCAAAATGGAACCACTGTTTGTATTATAAACTTAGCTTCAAATCCATTCATTAATTACTGTTTCTATACCTCACTCTTCAGGTGAGTCCAGTCAAAGGTCGTAAAGGACTGGTATATCTGCATCAGAGCCCTGAAGACTCTTTAATGCATTTCTGTTGGAAGGATAGAACCACTGGACTCGTCGAAGATGTCAGTCCTTTAAATTTAATTGAAAAAATGGTGTAATTATGTGTTTATTGTTAATAGGATTTAATCATTTTCCCAGAAGAGGCAGAATTCAAAAGAGTGACGCAATGCTCGAGTGGTCGCGTCTTTCTCTTGAAGTTTAAGCCAAACAATCGTCGGTTCTTCTATTGGTCTCAGGAACCAAAAGAAGATAAAGACGAGGAATGGGTCAATAAAATCAACGAATACATAAACAATCCGCCGGCACCCGGAAGAGGTACTGGAAGTGGTGGACTCTCACCTGCCAGTGCTTTGGCCGACTTGTCTTCATTACCTGATGGTGAACTTCAAGGACTGCTCAACAATATGTCTCCGCAACAGTTGATGTCAGTATTGGGTGGAGTCGGAGGAATGGGTTCAGCGAGTTTGGCCTCTTTGCTCGGAGCGGCCTCTACTCGTTCGTCTGCTTCAAGCGCTACATCTCAGGTATCGACTCCCGCTCCTCAAACACCGGCCACTACTCCAGCAGTAGTCAGTGCCGCTACGAGTGAGTCATCACTACCAACAGGCGGTGGCACCGGTTCGGGACAGTCGGCTCCCGGTATACAACTCTCCGATTTGCAGACCATAATAAGTGGACTCAATGTTCCCAAAGATAATGATTTAAACGGTTCGTTGTTTTTGTCATTTATTCATAATTTAATGGATTTTGTTTTCAGTCGACTTATCGTCGTCTCTAACAATGGAAGCGCTTCAGCCCCTCCTCACTAACGAAGATTTTATGCGTAGAGTTCGGGAATCACTGCCTCCGAGTGGAGAGACAGTCAGCACAACCACTTCAGAACAGTTCACATCAACTGTAAAGTCGCCTCAATTTCAACAGGCGTTGAGTACTTTCTCGAGTGCTCTCCAGTCCGGACAGTTGGGACCACTCATACAACAGTTTGGCTTCAATCAGGATTGTGTCGACGCCGCCAACTCTGGAGGTATTCTTTGCTTTAAAAATGATTTACATTTAACTACAGATATTAATATTTGACTTTAGATATGGAAAAGTTTGTGAAAGCACTACAAAAACAACAGTCAAAAGACAAGAATAAAGATGACAAACCTTCTAAACCTGAGACAAAAGATGACGATATGGCACTCGACTAATGATTGAACACATTATTCGTCGATTCATTTAATTAAAGAAAGTTTTAATTAAATCACTTTTTATTCGAACAAAATTTCGAAAATAAATACTTTGAGTTAACATTTATTTCAATTGTCTTTTATATCACATTTGGAGTAATTAACGAATCTCTTCAAAACAATAGCATATATTTCTGGGAATAAATTAAAATAGAAAAACGAGATTTTCATTTAAAAAAGTTCAGTAAATTGTAATTATTACTAATATTATTAATAGTCATAAATAGTTATAATAATACAAAATTTATTGCAAATTTCGATATAAATCGAAATCAAATCACTAGACATTGAAACTGATAACCGGTTTATCAAATTCATTAAATCGGTGGGACCACCATTTTCGCCAAATTCTTTTGGACGAGAGTCGGCCCTACATACAAATCATCGTTACCCGACGTATCGCACAATGACATCAAAAGCACAGGATTGTTGTCCACTATTTTGATGCCATAGACTGTAGCCACAAATGGTTTGTTTTCAACCATTTTTCGGAATTCATATGATGTGATTACATCCCAATCACTTCCATTTGGTTCGATCGCTAAATAAATAATTAAAATATAAAATACAAAAAATGATTAAATATGTGGTTTACTGGCGAGTGATGCGCGTATGGCTTGCATTGGAAGGTCTCGGAAACAGTTATACAGCGGTTGAATGTTTTCCAGAGGAAAAGACTTGTGTTCACCATAATCGCAAAGGAATCCAACCATTTGAAAGGGGTCTTCACTCATAATAGAGACCACTTCCACTCTATACCACATACTATTAGACTTTGCGGCCACAAAGAGTCCTTTTTTGATCATTTCCGGCGGTAACTCTATTTTATTTTCTTCTTTTTCGTAGAGTTCATACATTCTTAGTTTCAAATCATAGAAGTCTGAGCCCTCACTAACGTTCTTAAAGGGAACGACAATAAAGTTGGAGGGCGTCGCTGCCAATACCACCACCACATCAAAGAAGTCCTCCGCTTCGATTGGCATCGGTTTTATTTGTGGCAAAACAGGCGAAGGAATTGGTTTACCGCCAAATATAACGTCTTCAACACCAGTTGAGTTAGAGGTATCTATAAATTGATTGACAGGTTTGACATCATTAGAAGCGGTCGACCCATTTATGGCAGACTTTGTCTGTTCGTCGCCGCCATTCGTTTGAAGTTTATTTTCGAATTCATTCTTTGGCACAAATTTGGTTTCTTTTGTATTCAAATCAATTAATGGCTCTTCGTTTGTCTTTTGCTCAAACTTTTGCATCACTTTATTTGTTTCCTGTCTTACAGTTTTGAGCGAATAATTGGACCCGTTATTGGAGACATTGACCGCCGATGACTTCTTAATGGTTCGAATCGGTAATTGGATTAATGTTTTGGTTCCGTTTGAGAGCGAAAGACTGAAATTGAGTTAAAATCAAATTAAAGATTAAATGAGACAATACTGACGTCTCCACTTCTATCTGATCGGCTCCACATTCTTTGATTATAGAGATCCAGTCTTCGGGCAGTCGTTGGTTATGACGTCTTTGGTACTCATCTTTGAGTCCAACGTTAAACCACGGCTTCAGCTTATTTTCAGACAAAATCTAAAATAAAATTTTGTTTTTGAACTCAAATTTAGATTAATTTAAGTCTTACGGCAATCAACCGATCGATTATCAAAGTTTTCTCTTTTGGATTCATCTGTGGATCAGATTTTAATTAACATTTAATAATTATTAGTGATGTAACACAACCTGTCCTGAAGTCAAAGAGATGTTCTGATCGTTGGTGATATTGGTTCCGAAACCTTTATTTGCCATCTCTTTGGATATAGTCTTAATTGTTTTGACTTACAATTAATTAACACTCAATTAATTAATGAAATCAAATATGAAATCAAATTTGAATTCAAACGATGACTAAAGCGATGACTCCATTGACAGCAGATAAAGTTGGGGTCAAAACCCTTCCATATATTTCGTTCACAAATACTTAGCTTTAGATTAGATACGAATAGAGTTTATGACAAAAACACTTTACTCTATCCATAAATAATTGAGAAAAATTTGTGACTCCATTACACCTATTATTTCATTTTGATTTTTATCAAATAATTGACGAAATCCTTGTAACGTATCTTAAAATTCCATCCATTTGTTGTCAATTACTTTTGAATAAATAATTTCAATTTAATTGATTTAATTGTATTAAAGATAAATAATTCAAAATGTCATTCATAGGTATTACCTCATTAAGAGTCCTTTATTTAAAT
>JAQFZL010001421.1:0-10476 GCA_034695685.1 Galumna lanceata | reverse complement strand
ATGTTAAAATGAACATGGTCAAAAATAATACTTATTAGTTTAAATGAATTAATTGAAAAATAATCAAAAATTTGGTTTAAAAAAATTTAAAATTTAATCAACAAAATTCACAAAAAGAGTATTTTATTTTAAACTCTTATTTTGTGATAGAATTTTGTATTTTTAAAATAAAATATAAAAAATTATTTTTTATTTAAACCATTCACTGACTGTAAGTTTGTTTATTTCACTCATTTTACTTAAAATTTTAAACTTTAGAATTTAAAGTTAAAATCTGTAAAATTAGGCATTTGAAATAAGACCAAGCTCATTTCTAAAGACAAGGCTTAACTTCTATTCAGTATACATTATTATAATATGCCATATATATACTTGCTATTTTTATTTGCTTCTTGCTACTTCATTTACTACTATTACTCATAGAAAATCATTTTAAATAAAAAATGGTTTAATTATATAACCAAAAACACCGAACATTGTATTCATTAATCATTATTATTCAGATTCTCGATGTCTGGGTATTCGGTGAGATCTGGTGTCAGGGATGGTATGTCTCATATTTTTATTATTTGATTCTTTAATTTATTACGGATTTGAACAACAGGTTAGTCATCGATGTTTGGATGTGTACCGCAAGCAGTGAGTTATTGCAATAACTATTTCGAGAAAAGTCTAAAACTAACTTTTTTATAGTATTAAATCTGTGCGCCATTTCTATTGACCGATACTTAGCAGTGACGCGTCCGGTCCGATACAGAAGTATAATGACTTCTAAAAGAGCCAAAATTTTTATCGCTTGTGTTTGGGTCCTATCATTCATTATATGCTTTCCTCCGGTTAGTGACTGACAGTCTATCGATAGACTTCTTATAAACTTTTTTCCAAATTTTTTTTATTAAATGATATCTTAATTGTGATCCAAAGCTCGTCGGTTGGAATGATAACAACACTTCATTTATTCTGGCCAAAAGTCAATCTGAACCCCTCATAACACCAGATATGGTGGCCGTCACTCATTCACATTTGACTTCTTTTATGAAACCAACTGAACAGACCATCACTTCTACCATTTCTATTGATGTGCTCAACACGTCTTCCTATAGTGTCCTCTCCAGTTCATCGACAATATCTGATGACTGGAAAAACAATAATGAAAGCAATTCAGTGAACAATAGTTTCCAAAATATAGAATATAATAGTCGGGACTGTTCTCCAACGCGGATCAAATGTGCTCTCTTTCAAAACAAGGGTTATGTCATATACTCAGCTTTGGGTTCATTTTATATTCCAATGTTTGTTATGGTGTTCTTCTATTGGAGGATATATCTGGTCGCGAGTTCGACCTCTAAAGCTCTCCGTAGGGGTTATAAGACTACAAAATGCAACGGATCTCATGACGAGAGGCTAACTTTGAGAATACATCGCGGATATAACGATGAGATTCAGAGCTGTGCCAACACTAATACCTCCACTTATTTGTCGACACATAGTGATAACAATACTCTAAATACGACCACATTCTGTGCCAGTGCTAAACCCCGATCACCTAATTTAAGACAAAACATAAGTGAGAGTATAAGCAGTGATCAAAACCAATCGACAAAAGGAAAGCGAAACAGAGAAGCAGCCAAACAGTCAACTGTAGGCACAACACCCTCTGCTTCCAATACAACAGTCGGCAAAAAACAAATGCCAATAACACTCTATCGCTCCGCTCGACTGACAGCCAACTCAACTCTAGCTCTACCGAATTGTGAACAAAACGGTCAAAACAGACGTATGTCTCCCAGCAATCAGTCCACTTTAAGCCTTCCCTCATCGAGTAGTCCCTGTTCTTCAAGAGAGGGAAGTGCCAGAAGTGGTAAATTAGCGATGACTCGATTCAGCAAAAGGACGTCCAAATATCAGGCAAAACGATTCCACGCAGAGACCAAAGCAGCCAAAACTGTTGGAATAATTGTCGGCGGATTTATATTGTGTTGGTATGTCTTCTATTGTCTGTTTCACCGATACATTCATCTCTCTTTCAACTCTAATTCAAATAATAAATTCATTTTCAGGTTACCATTTTTCACTGTCTATTTGGCAAGGGCATTTTGTGTTAATGAGGAGTGCATTCCAGGATTACTGCTATCAATATTTGTATGGTTGGGTTATTGCAATTCAATGATCAATCCGTGTAAGCCATTAATATTAATCATTTTGTGTCCAAAACTCCAAAACTATAAATTTAGTTAAACTTTTTTTTCGACTAACGATCAGAAAAGAGTTTCCTTTTCTGAGTCATTTCTCAGCCATTTTCCAATCGATTAGAAAATTCCAAATTAAATACAGAATGAGCTCAGAATCAATTATGTTGTGCCAACTCTTATCGATTGATTCCTTGAAATCCAAATTTAGTTAAACTTTTTTTTCAAAAATAAATTAATTTTAATATTTAACTTATTTGAGAACAATTCCGGATTCAATTGAATTTTGCAGGTATTTATGGACTCTTTAGCAAAGACTTTCGAAGAGCCTTTAGGAATATTCTGTGCAGATGTAAATTCCGAGAGGAAACCGTGAGTTCTCTGATCCGTCAGATTCATATGCCAACATTCTTCGAAGACATGCCCGAAGACATGACTAAACCTGACTCACAAGAAGATTGAGATCTCAACACATTCTTCACAAGCGATCTATTGTGAGAAAACAGTGCGAAATACAACACTTGTTATACACAACTATTCTCAGACTTCTTGCAAGAAGTATTTCAGAGAAAAAAAGCCATTTATATAAAAATACAGAAATACAAAAAGTTTGGCTCAAATCCAATGGAAGAGACCATAATTTATAAGTGAAAAGTTATCTCTTCTTAAAACCATTGGAAGACCTAATGGTTGGTTTGACCATCAAATCTGAAATAAAAAAAGCGTCGAAACTATTGTTTCGATTTGTGTCACAATTAATTCGTTGTGGAATTCGGTGACAAAAATAGCAATACTGTGTTTACTCATTAATCAGCACCAAAACAAAAGCTGTCCTCTATTTATGATTGTATTCGTGAACGGGTACTGATGACCAAAGTTGCCTCTCAATGCATCACATGTTTGATGTCAAGTGTATAGATGTCCAACACTATTGTCGATAGCATTAGCCGTACCTCAACTGCAGCTCAATGTCTACTAATGAACAATCATTTCTCTATTGTTGACCATTAGATCGAAATTTGTTATTTAATAAACCATTAAATCATTTGAAACTTTTATCGTTTATATAATTTGTTTTAATCAATAAATTTGTTTTTAATTAAATTTATAGAAACTTTTATTTGCAAAACACAAATGCAAACCATTTTGAGTAAAAGTGACCTTATTTTGCCTCAAATATCACAAATAGAAAGCGATTTATGCAAAAGCAATGAATTGAATGTTTAGCAAATAGTGGGCACAGATTGCTGTCAGACATCCGATCGAAATCAATGTCAAACGTTTTGTTCACTCAGTTATACACTAAAACAACAGACAAATCAAGAGTGAAAGCCATTCGCTCTCCAATCGGATTAATTCACTAAATTATATTACATTGACTAAAGCAACCATCAAATTATATTATAGAATCAAATGGTTGGTCCGGTATTACACTTATAATTATAGTGAACACAATTCTATCGATTTATCAAAAAAGAAATACATTATAAGACAACTTCTAAAACTTCCCGAATCCGGACTACAATTCTTGTATTCATTTTAGTTGTCATTGTTTTTGTTAAGCATTTAATAACAAGAATTGAAATACTCTGAAGTGACCTAAATTTCAATCATTTTTTATTCCTCGATATTAATATAAATCAATTGAAATCTCAATATTTAGATGAAAACCCCATTTATTTAAACCATTACTCTTTTCAGACGTTGAAAAGAAGCGATAGTATGAAAATTGAACGCTTTTCACATAATGTCTTATCGAAGTCTATAGTATTTTTCAAGTCATTTAAGAAAAGTTATCCGAAACTATTAAACGAACGATCACTTTATATATCAAATAAAGAAAATGCGAATTTCAAGTCCAAACATCACTACAAATGAGATGTTCACAAATGGACACTCATTTAATCCAATGAGAATTGAGTAAATCAAAAGTGAAACACTTTGAACAACAAATTATACAACATTTTCACGAAAACTATATATTCATTAGTTATTTTCTAATTTACTTTTTTATATGAATTCATAACAAAATATTTATATAAAAAACAAAAAAAAACACTAAAAACTGTTTGAATGAGAAAACATAAAAAATGAATAATCATATGAAAACAGTATTTTCAAAGAGTATACCAAAAACATTAGAGAATTCAATATTGCTTTCAGTTTTAGTTTGAGTTAACCCCTCGTGAGTTATAACAAAAAATAAGACAAATATTGTTTTCCTGAACTTTTCATTTTAATGCAGAGAAAAACTGCAGTCGTTTACGGAATGAAAAGTCGAGAACTTATATTAAAAGTTAACTTATTGTTGACTCCAATAAACAGAATATTCTCTTCCGACAGATTTGATCTCACGTTCGCCATAACATCACAACTAGTGTCCGGACAAACGTCTTTGACTTTAAAAAATTCTATTACTCACAGATTTGACTGAAATGTGAATCAAAAAATTGAAATCCAATGCAAAAGAGAAGCTTAAAAATATTTGGACAAAAAAATTGTTGACTGGAGTTTATTCCCAAACCCCTCAACATTTAGAATGTATGACGATCAAGGTAGTTTTTTTTGTGAACAAACATTCACTGATGAAACACTGGTTATCCTTTTTTTTGACATAAAAGTAGCGAAAATTACAGAATTTAATGAAAACTTCCAAAAATCATATCATTAAAGAGTCTGACATTTTGTCTGGACTACAATACAGACAAAAGTAATGTGTGTCCCAAAGATGTGTCAGTTATTAGTTCTACACTCAAAGAATCCTATTTTCTTCTATCGACTCAAAAATAAAACTCTCAAAGACTCACATAAATCAATTACTTTCACTTTTTTTTCATTCGTATGTTTATGTGTATGTGAGTGAGAGAGTGAGTGTGTTTGTGTGTGTGTGTGTGTATGTGAGGGGAGAGAGAGAGAGAGCTAACGAATATCTTATATAAAGAATAAATTGATGGGAACACCGGTGGAGTCGAACCATAACTTTGAGTTTTATAAACCGTTTTCCCTGACCGGCAACTCATGGATTACTAATGAAATGGTCGATAAATGCAATAATATTATAAATAAATAAAACAACCAAGTATATTTGCACATTAAAAATGTAGGAAAGTTATCATGGCAAATATTAATGAATTTATGACTTAAGTTATGTTTTCTACCGGTTTTTTCTTTGAAAATAGCGATTTATTCAGTTTAAATTATTAATTAATTATTAATTAAAATTATATTAATTAGTTATTAATTAATAATTAATATTAATTTAAATTGAAATGAATGCTATATTTTTGAATTTTATTAAAAATATAGATTTAACTAAATTTATATAAAAGTTATAATGGGTTTTGCTATCAAGAAATGGTTGATAATAATTGGAGGTTTTTTTTTACCGCAAGACTCTATAAAATTGGAAATAACTGTAAGAACAATAATAAAAGTGATAAACAAGTTTTGATAAAAAGTGTTTCCAAAATTGTCTTCTTTGCTAACAGACAAACGTTTAAGTGATGCGCTCAGAATAAATGCATTACTCTTTTATTAATTATGAATTAACACAAATATCAAACTCTTTAAACTAATTTTGACAAAAGTATTATCAAAAATAATGAGTCATTAACTCAAATGTGAAAACTCTTTTGTCAGAGAATTGCACTCAAAAAGTGTAGTCTTATCTGAATTAATATATTATTTGCATAATTCATACCCTTTTAACGGATAAAAATGGTTAGAAATACATATATTTCTTAATTAATGATAAATAAAAGTCTATCAAAAGGTTTCACCAAATGATATCTCATAATAATATTCACAAATTTTAGTGAACTTAAGCTCTATTTGTGTGAAAAAACAAGAAATATATCAAATGATTAATGGATTTCGAAACTAATGAGAAATGAAATATAAATAAAACTTTTAAATAATAGTTTTGAAAACTAAGATTGTATTCAAACTATTCTTGGAAATCGATTTTTCAAAAATAAGTTCAAAAAATGATGATTCAAATGATAAAAATATTAGTAAAACAACATTAGCCGTCAAATTACCGGAATATTCCTTTATATTTCCCTTATATTTCTCTTTAACAATGCCTTCGGGTGTATAAACGTATTCGTTTCCATCTATTAATCAAAGCTTACATACATTTCTTAATAAATTCAGTCTAACACACATTTTTTATTATTAGTATTGTTTTTCATTCAAATTTTAATTATTTTAAATAGACTTTAGTTATATAGAAGTTAAGATAATTCAAGAATAAGAGGTAATTGAGGCTAATATAAGAGTCGACTAAAGAATTCAAAAACAAAAACTGATATTTTCAGTACATTTCAATACATTCCACTCTTTTATTGATTTTTCACTAAATTCTCAGAAGAATTGAAGAACTGAACAGATATCCAATTTATGGTCGAATTTGTGTTAATGTATAACTAAAAACATTATTCCTAACTCTTTGGTCTCTCTCTCTCTCTCCCTCTCTCTCCCTCCCTCTTCCCCCCTCCTCTTTAATTCACTCACTCACTTACTTATTAACACATTCACTCTTTTATTTTGAAATAATTTGAAGTTTTGATCGATATTTGTTTGAATGTCGAAGTAATTCATGAATATTCATAAATTGAATCCTTTTCTCACAACAAGTTATTTGAGAGTCAAATACTTTTGTGATTTAAATTCGTATAAAATTTACATAAAATCAATTAATATTTATGTTTTATTCCATTAATTGATAGAAGTATTAAAATATTTCATTATTTCTAATATTAATATATGAAGTGATTATACAGTTTCAACATTGTATAAACTGTTTCAATGAGCTAAAACATGAATTTATTAAAATCAACAAGGTGTTCCTACTGATTAAAAGAGAATAAATTTGTCCAAAAAAATTCAATAATTATCCGAAAGAAATTTTCTTTATATAAAAAACAAAAATTTCTATAATTAAGGTTCAAAACTTTTGAGTCAAAAAACATTTTATAACAAAATTGTGATGATTTAAGCAAATATAGTATAAAATAGTGAAATAAATTTGGATAAAAAAATCACTTTTAAAAATAGTATAAAAATGTCATTCATATGAGGGGTAAATCCAATATGTTTAGTATAGAACTAATATAAGGAACAGACGACCGCTCTTTTTGTTTAGAGGGAAATGTGGATGAAATCAGTGCTGAGTTATCGGATGATAGAATAGTCAGTAAATAGTTATCTTTATTTTTTGGTTCAACTATTGCTCAGTGAATAACATATACTCTGATATGGAGTTATACATAAATTTTCACATTTTCTTAGACCTAAAAACTCTTTTCTATTATTTTGGTTTAGTCTTCGTTTTGATGCAATCGTTTGCAAAGTCTGCTCTTTTTCTTTTTGTTTGGCAGACATTGTTTGAGCAAAAGTTACTTCAATTGATTTTCTTTATTCTCTATCATCTATTCGTTAGTCAACCGAAGATTATATGAGAAGTATTGGACACGAAGTGAATGCATAAAAACGCATTAAAGATATGCTTCCAATGCTCTCATTTTTTGACATTCAGTATCGATGACACACTATATTGATCTGAAATCACATGTCTTTCAATCACATCTCAAGTTTAATATCTTACGGACACAACGCCGGAGAAATAAACAAAAGAGATAACGAGTCCGTCCATAACAGGACTTCCATAAACTCACAATTTATGCCTTTATTAGAGTCCGATAAAAAGGAAAACTATATATAACTGAGAAAACGTTTGACAGATTCAACACGAAAACAAACAATCATACGCACAACCATTGCCATAACCATTGGCACAAGTATTCCCCACTCCGACAACTTTTACGCTGTCAGACACTTATTACTTTTTTATTTTCATATAAACTTCTAATTGAACTAGGTCATTACATTTCTTTTACACTAAATAACTATATTTTAATTAAAGTGTAAACGGATGATAAACTTGCGTTTCCACTCAAATCTTATTAAGTGGTGTTCAATGTTAGTCATGTTGTCATAATGTTAGCACAAATAACACAAAATATTAAGGAAAAAATTATTAATCTTTTAATAAAGAGTTTGTTATGACTCGACTTTCAAACTTTTTATCGAAATTTCATATTTTTTTATTTAACCGAAATTAATGTTTAAATATCTTTGAATGGATGGGGTTTTGACTATTGGCTCACAAATGTTTCCAAATTTATTATAATATTAGACAATATATTAAAGAATATGAAAAGTAAAAACAATAAATGATAGTAAAGTTTGCCTAAAATAGGATTGATATGCGTCTCGACTCTTACAATATTATAAATCAATGTTAAGACATATAATAGTTGTTTTGTTTCCATTTCTCTTTACATCTTCTGACCATTTATCACAAGACTGATGGCAGAGCCAGACCTGATTATTCCTCCCATAATCTACGGTTGAATTGGTATACGTTTAGTTACTTTCCATCGATTTCTGGAAGCGAAATGTTTGCCATCACAATGTATAACTATAAGTTTAAATTAGTGTTTTATTTATTACTGAGTAATTTTCTGATAGAAATTAATAGTGCAAAATTCCAGCCACCATCTAATTTCAATCAAATGTTTGGTTTTAATAAATTTCAAGAAACCAATGATACCCAAAAGCCAGCGGGAGCTGAGCTCAATGCCGCACCCGCTCAAACCAACCAACAAAATCCTGATGAAACCAATGAAAAAGATTCGAATTCTTCTGAAATGGAAACCAAAGAAGCCGAAACTACAGCTAAACCTGTGGATGATCCTAAGCAGTTTTATTCTGTCAATGCTGAATTTCATCCAATTGATCCAATTCTTGTGAGACAAGCGTTAAATATTCAAGAAAGAGCACGTAACCCAAATCAACGTATAATTGAGTATAAATTTATGAATCCCGTAAATCCTGAAGAAAATGTTACCAACCCTTATGATGATCAAAGATATCTGGCCTTATCGGCCGCCCATGGACTACACTATCATCAGTATGGAGAATTGTTAATTGTCCATGATCAATTTGATCATTTCATGAAGTTCAAGTTACCTAAAGTACAAGAACTCAATTCTAAATCTCACACAGACTGCCTCGAATTTGTCGATAAAAATCTTGAAAGTCTTAACTTGAATGAAGAGTCCGATGGAACATACTTGAATGATAGTGGTGTGATTTGGAACAAACAAAGATTGTACACAATGTGTAACTTTGTGTCAGGATCTCTTGAAAACCAAGTAAAGGAAATGAATGCTTTAATGTCAGCTTCTTATAATCAATTTGAACAACGAACTAGAGGAAAAAGATTCATTGGTTTTGGTCTTGGAGTAGTGGTCGGTTTTGTAGCCGCTGAGTTCTGGAATAAAGTAATCTGTGTTTCCTGTAAACATGATGATACCGAAGTCAAAGACAAATTGGTTGAATTGGAAAAGAAATTAGAAGGAAATGATAGAAAGACAGCAACCAATACTGAAGTGTTGATAGGTTTAAGTGAAAAGGTGGCTGACTTAGAAAGCCATATACACAAAGAAATGAAAATGATGGCGTTAACAACTACTAAACAAATCAATAACATGGAAATTTCAATGATTCGTTTAGTTAAAGAACTGAATAATCGAGATAAAATACATGAAATTGAACAAGCAATAAGAGACTACAGTACGATTAAATTGAATGCTGCCCAGAACATAATGTTTCTCGAATTACAGCGTTTGAAAGAATTTGAGGGGATAATGACACGTCTAGCCGATGGAAAATTGCCAAGAGAACTTATCAATTACAATGAACTCAAAGAACTGTTAAATGATTTGGGAAAGGATATTTCAGGGAAATTCCAATTTGCCATTGAAAATGAGAATTTTCCTTTATATTACTCTTTACCACTCATTAACTTTGGACTGATAAAAGAAACTGATAACAGTTTCTCTCTTTTAGTGAATCTGAAAATACCCCTGAGAGTAAAAGAATCCATTAATCGTTATCCAATAATTTCAATACAATCACACAGCTTTCCTTGTATGAACAGTTGTTTTGGCGATAATCGAACCGATGAATTACAAGTGTTTAATTTACCACAAACATCTTTTCTCATTAATCCACGCAATTACGAAATTCAATACGAGACGAATCTCGACTATCTTTATTGTGAAATGAGAGGCACTCATCGATTGTGTTTCACCTTTCAACCCACAACTCTCTTAAGTCCCAGTAGTTGCTCTGAAGCTATCTACACTTGGAATGAAGAGGACATCACAAAGTATTGCGAATTCAGAAGAGCTAAAAAGGACACTTATCGTGTGGTCCC
>JAQFZL010001420.1:0-10484 GCA_034695685.1 Galumna lanceata | reverse complement strand
AACTAGATTTTATATTTAAAAATCTACCTTTCCCAATGATCATGGCTATTTTAAATATAATCAATAAAAATTTACAATTAATGCAAGATTTAAAGATATATTATAGAATTTTGGTATTATATATGAATGTGAAAATATGAAGGCTTTCATTAATTATAGATTTGATTATATGTACAAAATTAATATTATATTAATTATGAAATTCAAAACTTTAATTCCAAATTTTAATTGATTGTCATTAAAACACCCTAGGTCGTTGGCAACTAAAATTTTAAATATAGCATCTATTTAATATAAAGTTTAATTTGATACCAACAACATTTAATTCTAAGAGTTTAGCAATGAATGGCTACTTCTAAATGAGAGCTGAATCTTATTTCAAAATAATCTCTATCTCTACCTCTTTATTAATTTCAGTGAAAACCGTCATTAAGTTTATTGCTTTAAATATTTCTGAAAATTCAAACAAACTTATGTTAGAACTGTTTTAAGACTTAAGACTAATCGTTGATCTTATTGTAAGACTTAAGTGAAAAATTCATTGTAATTATTTTTTTGTGCTCTTAATTCAACTGATTTACCCTTATTTTAATAATAAGTATAATTGTATTTACGGGGTATTATGTCGTGATTGCGATTCAGATGTGGATGTGCTCTAGCGCTCTGACACATCTCTACATTCATCACTTGTGGGGATAGTTTGTTGAGAATCTATGAGTCATTAAAAAAATTATTAAAAAAACATTTTAATTAGATTTTAATTGTGAGACCAGACCTGAAACTGAATCATTAGAGGCAATGATTTATTATTGTAGTCATAATTAGTGAGTTTTTTGTAGTAATTTTCGAAGTCATTGCAATCAATACTTGTGGACTCATGTGAGAGGGCCTCCAGTAGTGTCTGGTGTGTGAATATGTATTGACCCAACTTTTCAACCAAATTGATTCGTTGTTGTCTTATTACACATAAATGTTTTAAAACGTCGATTTGTTTTTCATTTTTGGCCATTTCTAACATTGAGTCGATCAGAATGAAAGTACCGGTCCGTCCGACCCCTGCAGAGCAGTGCACTATAATTGGTTGTGAAATCTTATAGTGCAGAGAAGACCGAACTCTTCCAATGAATGTCAATAGAGAACAGGCATACATAGGGACTGCGTGGTCGGGCCACGACAAGAAGTGGTACTGAATTACTTCTCTCACAACCCCTTCCTTTCATATAAAGATTAAAACAAATTTTATAATTTTATGATAAATACCTTCTCTGCAAAGAAAGTTCTAATTAAATAATCAGCAAATATTTCAGTCTTAGTGAGGGTCACTTTTATGGTTTTCTGTCCGACGCCATAGATGTTTGTCTGGTCGGGCCAATACTTATCGCATTTATTCTGAGTGATTCAAATTTCAATTAAATATATATATATAATAAAGTCAAACCTTTCCGCCCTCGTCAAGACTGGTCAGCATAACTATTTGATGGCTATCCAATTGCCAGAGCATTCGCCAGAAATCACCGATAGTGTTAGGAAGGGGTCCCTGAGTGGCCACATATCGATTGGAGCACTTATATCCGTCCACATAATTAGAATTAATATAATCAGTATTAATATCGCTATCCATTGGATCCAAAACCACTCGGGAGTGGTCGTAAGGCAATAGGTTTCCATATCTGTTTTTAGACCTGTGCTGCACTTGCTTTCCATAATCCCAACGCATTAGTTGTCCTCTAAATACTGAAGAAAACTCTTGTTTGAGAATTCCATTGTCTATCATAAGAGGTATGGTATCACTCAATTCAGACAAACTTATTAAATGACTTTTAATTTCAAATTCCTGTTCATGAAATGAACCGAATGAGAGAGTAGAGCACCGGTAGGACTGATCGTTAGCTGAAATTTAAAATTCATATGAAATTATTTATATCCTTTTCGAGGAATGAATACCAGTTGTATTATTTCTTCGAATCAATTTCTTTCTGTCATTTTTACTCCACATAAATAGGAAAGTTTGTAGTCTTGCATCACCAAGGTAGTTTCTATTAAATTTCATAAATATTTACTTTTCAAAGAATTATTTATGTATTATTTAAAGACTAAATTCTTATGATTAGTCATCTCTATAAAACTCACTCCAATTCAAATGGATTTCAAAATTCTGTTCATTAAATGAATGAAATGAATCTAATTTGGGCTCATTTTTAAATTTCATGATTAATATCATAATAACTTAAAGGGTCTACGAATTGAATAATAATTATTAAGACATTGTCTGACAAACAGTTAATTTTTGTTTCGATTTTCAATAATTGGTAAAAGTTTACGAATATATCGATGACTAAAACCATTACTAATTTGATAATAATATAAATGAAATAATAAATACATATAAAGCAATACTCCCAACAATAGGAATGTAATCAATAAAAGAATCGCCAAAACTATAATCAAAATGATTTCCAGACTCGAGGTCTTAGTTTCACCTAAATTTCAATAAATCTTATAGTAATCAGATGTGTATAAACTTTAATACATACCTAACAATACTTTTGGCAATACTTTAAACTGTTTGTAAGGATTATTTCTTGATTTACTGTAAACAAAAACTATTTGATAGGTAATTGTTTTATCCAAACCATTGAAAACAGTGGAACGATTGGGAAAAACTCTTTTAACTTTGAATTCAGTCTTCGAAAGAAGGTATTGTTTTTTGATGTCGTCCTCTCCTTTATCTGCTATTTCTTTGCTAACAATAAATACCTCGATTTCAAAATACTTATTAAAGCACTCGACATCGAAATCCAGGGAGATTTTTCTACCATTGTCGTTCATATTCTTTATATTATCTAGCAAATTCCAAATTAGCAATGATCATATAAATTTTGAAATTAACTGACCCACACACTTTTCAATTTCACCGTTGAATTGGTTATCCGGGTAAAGGGCTCCATTATCCGGATAAAGAGCCCCATTATCGGAAAAGTGGTTGTGATCACCAAATGCTACAAATATTTAGTTAAGAATATAAGAGATTCAAATACAGACCGAAATGCAAATGGAATTCAAATAAAATAATTAATATAAGTTTAATCATAATTTAATTTAATTAAAATGGTTTTAATAGTTTATTCTACATTTCAAATGACAATTACATCAATTTTTCAATTAATTTATGACAAAAAGTAGTTTTTGGACAAACAAAAGGAAGTTTAGATATCCTCTAATTTTTAGAAGAAAAAAACCATTTAAAACATCATTTGTCGGGAAGTGATGCAAATCATCCATTTATAGACTACAGCTTTTAATCGTTCAGACATTTATTTATCGATAATTTATTTACTAAATTTCGAAACCAATTTTTTTTTTAATATAACTTTTTAATAGACATATACTTCGCAAAGAATAGCACTAAATAGAAGACGAGAATATTTTTCTTCGCCGATGGCTATGATATATACATATCTTCCTAAGACATGAGTTTCACAATTGATATGAATGTGTGAAGTGTTTCGCAAATCTTCTACACTTATGTGACCACAAATTTTCAAAGATTCTGAAAAACTTTGATTTGTGTTTTGGGTAATAAATTTTGAGTTTTTATCCAAAGCAATGGTAAGCTTTTGTAAGTGATTCTGAATGTAATGTTGTGGCCACGAGACGATCACAATTCCGTTAACGGCCACCATTTCTGTTAAGTCAACCATCCATATCGGGGTCTCAACAAAATAGTTATCAAGAAGAGCGCATCTCTGCACTGACTTTTCATAGTCTCCAATGCCATCGACGGCATAGTTTGAGTTCCCAAACTCCCAATTAGTCCAAGAATGGCGTTTGTCATTAATCCATGTATTTCTATGATATGATAGGTTTGGCACTAAAATATAATTTTGTTTTTAATCATTAATTGTTTTTTATTCAAATCAGAAATAATATAAAAACAATTACAACAGTCGCTGTTATTATTAATTCTGAAGAAACCATTGGGACAGACAACTCCTTTATAAAGACATCCCATTATTCCAATTCTCATTGAAATCCTTGATTTCCAAGTGATGGGATTAAAACGAATAAAACGAGCGATGATAGGATTGTCAAAGAAATGCCATCTTTTCGTTTCTTTATCCATATTTGCATCGAATTTCTTAATTTTGGTCATATTTGAGTCTTCCTTATAGAAAGTCCATTGAAGAGAGTCGTTAGAATAAGATATTGAATAAGATTTAACCCAATGTCTACGATGGGGAGCACCCGATCCTCGCGTAACTACTCCTACAATAGGAACTGGTGGTCCCAAATCCACTGAAATCCACTGATAGTTGTTATTCCATTTGGCACACCATCCAACAGATCCGTCAATATATGCGTTGTCGGGCGAACAATAGGCGTCCTGAGGCCAAAGGCGAGCAGTGGAAGCCTTGTATGTACTTCTCGGCGGATAATTAATTATAGTATCGCAACGACGACAACCCAAAAGTTCAAGTCTAAGCCCTGGACTGTCAGTCCATGAAATGACTTCGATTCGAACGAATCGACTGATTATTAATTTTGAAAATAAGAAATATTGTAAAGAATGTGAGTCTTTGTTTCCAATAATTCTTTGTTTTGAGTTATAATAAACCCAATCATTTGCGTCATCACTAAAAAGGAGATAATAATCCCTTATCCATGACTTTCCATCAGCCCTTCCCTGAGTTATGATACCATTAATGGCAGTTTGAAAACCCATATCTATTTGTATGTATTGTTTAGTTTTATTGGTTTGTGGACACCAACCCCTTCCGGGCCACACATGAATTCTCGCATATTTTTCATTACAATTTGGATCCTTAATGTAATTGGAAGAAGCGCTCAGTTGCCAGTCTTGTATCCGACCATCAATTAAACCCAAAGGGGAGGAACAGTCTATTCAATAAATCGCAAAATTATATCACCCTTTCATATAAAACAAATAATATGAAGTAATATGGAGCAAGCACCTTTTATTGAATTCCATTCACTAGTTATTGGAAACAAAGTATGAGTGGACACAACTTCTTCAGCTTTGATCACAAAAATAAATAAAAATTTCGATAAAATACCTAAAAAAAGATAATTATCTGTTGACGCCATTAAAACAAATTAAAACTACTTTTAAGAAATAAAATTATTTCTATTAAATTCCATTTCAACTAAATATACAATGAATGAGATATGCTTTGTTTGGATCATAACTTATTCATAACTATTGATTCCTACCTTTTCTTCGGTCAGAATTTACTAAACTTTCAAAAAGCGCTTTCATTTGAAAATAAAACAAAACATAAGAATTTAGACGAATATATTGTTTTATTCAACAAATAATTTATACATTAATTGTTTCAAATATTGTACTAAAATTTCACAAAAAAATGCATTAAAAAGACTCAAAGAATAATTAAGTTTTCAATAATTATATATAAATTCATTAAAAATTAGTCATAATTTTTAATTTTGTTTTAACTAAAGTTTAACCAAATCTAAGACTAGAAATGAAAAAAAAAATGAATTAAACAAATGATTAGCGATAATATTGAACACAAAAAAGTTTAATAAATGATTTGAACAATAATTGAGAGATTGTTTTCAGAGTAATCTTAAACTCTATTAGCGATACTTAAATTCTGTGAATATTTTTTAAGATTATCTTCTTTTTTATAAGAATCAAAACAAGAGTTTAAAAATGTTAAATTGGGAGCAGAGGCTGAGCTCCTCATTGTCATAGTTTTGGTCTTTGAGTTTTGAGCCATTCTTTTCTTTTCTAATTTATCGATATAATCTTCTGCGGTTTTGACACCCATTTTGGCCGCTTTTCTTAAGAGTCTTTCGGCTCTTTTAAGATCGACACTTACCCCTCCCTTTCCAAACAGATAGAAAAGGGATAAGTTATAAATAGCGAGTTTGTGTCCCATCGATGCAGACAACAGGTAATAATCAAAAGCTTGTTTTAAATCTGCGACGCCATCACTCGAATGAAGACCTCTTTCAAAGGCGACCCCCATATTGAATAGAGCCTTAGAATTGGTTTTAGTAGAGCCCCAGCATTGCATCGCTTCATTGGGATCGGTATGAATAAGAGAAATGCCTAACATATTGATTAGTTCATCGATATAATTGTTTGACCCCGACTTCAATTGTCGACAAATATCATCGATCGGATCAGAAGAGCTTTCAGTGCCTTTAAGTGTTAGCAAAGTTTCTTGAGATCTGCCATCGCTCTGATAACTTCTATTCTCTTCTAAGATTTCAGTAATTTTTGTATTATTAAATTCCAAGAATCTATTTGACTTCGGGAATACATTCCTTGATGTCGGCGCCGAAAATACCCGAAATTTTGAGAGAAGAGCCGAACAATATTTACAATTTCCACAAATAGTTGGCCGACAATTATCCCAATCTTTTTTTGCTTCCAATGGTTCGCAACGACTACTAATAGACGGCCTTCGGATTTGATATATTGGAGTCTCGAAATGAAGACCCAAAACAATCGCTGCGCTCTTTGTTTGATTAAATTCAAATATTTTAAACTTTTGTAAACAAAATATAAAAATAAAGAGATATTAAAAGTTAAATCACTTCTAAAGAAATAAAATAAAACAAAATTTTTAGAGTAAATCAGATTAAAATTAATTACTAAACGATTTCATACTAAACATAACAAATATAATAAATATTTATTTTAAATTTAAAGAATATTTTGAAACAAACAGATGGAAGAGATTTAAAGTGTTATCAAAATAAGTGACGCTAACTTTTTTCACTTTTTTATAATATTAACGATAACTTTCATCCAATAAAATGTTAAACTATTGTTAAAATAATTTTAAATGAAATTATTATTCATTTTTTTGGACATAATGTCATTAATATTGACTCAATATATATCAATATTTCAATGATGTGTTTTGACTAAAGTTTTGAATACTATTACATAATAAGTAATTTTAGTTATGATTCTCGAGTTTGGGATCATTACTAAACAGTGGGTAAACATATTTTGAAGAATTGCTGATTGAGTGCCAACTCTTATCAGTGATTATCTTAAGGTAATATTAAAAGCACTCAAAGTCATACTTATTGAGCAATATTTAAAAAAGTCATAAAAACAATTTTATTAACTTTTAATTAAATAATAGATTAAAATATAAATGAAAAGCAATAGAAAAACATAAGAAAAATGATTGAAAACAAAAATAAAACAATAATTGAATCAATACTTACAATATAACCAACTTTTTCGAGAAGTCTTATCGTCAATAAATGGTATTTGCATTCACTGAATGAATATGAGTTAGACTTAAACTTATCGTTATTTCTATGATTTCTGTATTTGTTGTCATTATTGCTATCCGTTTGTCGATCACTACTTTTGTTATCAAATTTGTTTTTAAAGTTATCGTAATATCTTTTATAGTATTCCTGATCTACTTTTGCTGTTTCGTCCCAATCGCTGTCAAAGTGGTTGTCTTTATCCCAATAGTCTTTGTCTTCATTTAAGTCTTGATTTGAATAAAACCTTTTGAAGTAATACTGAGTTTGAAATGATTTAAATGTCTGTCTATTCAACGAACGGAACAATTGTGACAACATTTTTGTCAAAACTTTTCAAATGACATCAATTGAGACAAAACATTAAGACAAATGTCATTCATATTTTCTATACATTTTGAACAGAATTAAGATCTAAATTATTAATAAATTTTAATATTTGTTTGAATTCAATTCAATTTAAGGAAATAAATTTAATAAACAAAAAGCAAACAAAACAAAACATGTGATCTTTAAATGGTTTAAAACTGAAGACAATTACGTCTAAATAATAAATATTTTCATTATTTATAACAAATTGTAAAACAATTAATTTAAAAACACTAAATATTATAAAATTATAATTAAAATCACAATTTAAAGGTTGAATTTTTCATTGTTTTTGAAACATGATCTAATTAACTATTGTCAATTAATATCAACTTAGTAAGTTAAACTTACTATATTCACCATGATAGTTGTTTTCATTGAAGAGGACGTAGTTTATGTCATTTCAGAAATTTAAGATTTAATTTACTGAAAGAGAAACTCAAAATATGAACTAATTTTGTGAAATAAATTAAAAAACTCTTCATTTGTAATTTGGTTTGAATTAAGTGATCAGTTGTCTGATGGCTGAACCGCGATTCTGTGACGACAAAGATTTGGTTGAATTGTGTCCAGATTTAGATCTATGGCTAAAACCGATCGCAAAGTTGACAATCACTGTCGCACTTCCAACTCTTAAGACTTTGGACAATAGCGGACAACTCATGACTATAAGCACGTGGGAAGTGATGGACAAATTGAAAAAGAGAGTCAAACCTCTTAAGTTTAAGACATTGAAAGTAAGCAAATCTAATATAGAGTTCATCCGATTTGAAGGCGAATGTGAATCAAATAACCATTTAATGCAAATCGAGTCCCGACTCAACAAAACCTCTCTTAAGTTATCGGGTTTTGTTCAACAATTGATGGTTAAGACCGCAAAAGTCAAAATCGGTATTAAAATTATTGTATTAATTTTTAGTGATTTTTAATAAAAATATATTTAAGGTTCGACTCGACACGAATGGGAGTCATTTTTTAGAGATAATCCCCATATGAATGAAATGAAACCGGGGTATAGACCAGACACTATCCATTTTGAAGTGAGTTAATTGACTTTAGTTTTAAATTTAATATGTATTTAGTCATTACCAGTGAAATGGTTTGGAGGAGAGAAACCTCAACCAAATCTTTTGGTTAAAGTCTTCGGTTCTTTCGGTCCAATAAGACGTTTTCATATCCCATGTCTTGATATCAAAGAAGTCGAGGACGGATTCAAACGCTTCAGTTTTAATGAAAGCCTTAGTTTTGAAGCTTATGTTCAGTACAGAGATTACATCGGATTTGTTAAAGCAATGGATGCCTTAAGAGGAATGAAATTAGTGAAGAAATTATCAGAAATAAAGAATCAAAAGAATAATAATCTCGAATACGATATTAAAGTAGATTTTGATAAAACAAAGCATTTGAGTGACAAAGTAATCAAAAAACGACGGATTGCCAGAGAATTTGGTATTAAGTCTGCGGTCGAACTTAAAAAATTGAGGGACGAAACCAGAAAACAGCGACAAATCTTTAGAGAAAGAATCAATTTTCTGGTAAATCGCAAAAAGACTGCGAAATCTATACTTCAATATCTCTTTTCTTTGGTTGAAGTGAAAGCAATGGCCCGAAAAAAATTGGAAGAAGAGAAGAGCGCCGAACAAAAGCTAAAAGAAAGACTACTTTTAGAAGAAGTGAAACTCAGAGAAAAACTTTTAGAAAAACGAAGGGAACAAATAAGAGTTCAGTCAAAGGGAAAACTGAAAAGTGTGGCTAATGTCAACATAAGCACAATATGTAGTTCTGCCGATAATAACCATTTAAATAATGATTCCAATTCTCATAACATTAAGTATTCAAATAACAATTCATTAAATAATTTTTCATTTCAATCACGAAAATATCCGAATCATTATATGAGTAATAATTATCTGAATTATCGGCGATTTCTATACTTAAACCATCAAAACCGACCCATTCATCAACAGATACTAACAAATTCAATAAAACCCTCTCTTTATAAGAAACATAAAAAGAGCTGTAAATTCTATAAACCTAAAAGTATTGTCATTCAAACAAATAATATTAAAAGTAATGTAGAAATTTCATTGTAAATTCATCTTGTTCATTTATCAAATTATTTTATTATCAAATAATATGTTGTTATTTTTTTTATTACAATTAAACGATTTCACCAATTAATTCAATCAATTAATCAGTAATCTTGCAAAATATAATTCTAATTTTACGACGAATAGGTTTTTATTTAAAAAATAGGTTTAAATGAAATGGATTTGAAATTCTGGAGAAAATTAGTTTTAATTTATAATTTAGGAGTGTTGAAAAAGGGCAAATTTAAGGCACTTAAAATTCATTCTCTTAAATATCATTATCAAGAGCATTTAAAAATAAAACCCTTTAGTAATTTTGATAAATTAATAAGTTCATCCCTCTATCATTAGTACAACACGCTTTATCAGGTTCATTCTCAATGCTTTCAGAAGGTACTGACCTATGGCTATCATTAACGTCAATATTTATAAACTTGTGAACAATTCAATTAAATCATAATAAATTTTAATTATCAACATTATTTATGGATATATTTTTTACATCGTCATAAAATTAAGCGCGATAAATAAAAACAACACCCTCTGACTCAGAACTTATTATTTAACAAATGATAAGTAGTGATGAATATAATACAAAAATAATAAAATGTATTCAATGGTTTAAAACTCGCCTTGATTTTAAAATTTTATTAATATCTGTTTAGTTGACAAAAAAATTAACGAAAATTATATTTATTCTACAAAATTATATATTATTTTAATATATTTTATTAGTTGTTTAGA
>JAQFZL010001419.1:0-10484 GCA_034695685.1 Galumna lanceata | reverse complement strand
ATCTCTTCTAACTCAAAACCATCATTTTTGGCCTTTAAAATATTCAAGATTAATAATAACAATATTTTTCTTATTATTTTTGTTAGTAATCTTTAGTTTATATTCAAATAATTTTAATCAAAAATATCAAATAGAAAGGTATTCCGGAATACCTTTCAGACTCGAAATCTTTTGGAATCACTGATTCTAATTTATGTTAGATTTGATTAAAAATATAGTTTAGAAGTTATTCCTATTTTAAATGACCTGAAAAACCAGTGACCAACTGATGAACTCTACAAATCATTTCATTTATTTTAATCAAGATTTGTTTAAATGATCTTGTTACAATGTTGCAAATTGTTAGAATGTTATTTCAAATTAATATTATAAAATATTGGAGTAAAAGATCTAAAAAGACGTTTTTCAGACCAACCGCTTCGGATGACAGGAAAAGTGAGCGCTAATATAAATAATATTAATATCGAGAGCGCAGATCTTCACACATATGTGGCCACAGATGAGGGCCGATCCTATACAGGTCTCTAACAATATTATGATTCAAATTAATAAAAACATATTAATTTGTACAGCGATTAGTCGTATTCCAACGACTATAGGGTTTGATATGCAAACGCTCTATACTTTAGGATCAGTGGTTGGCTGGTTGTTTGCATCCACAAAATCTGGTGCTCCGAATGGTTTTATGATAACAGGTCTGACGCAAAACAATTAATTTATTCATAAAAATAAACCCTCTTTTCAACAAAAGGAGGAAAAATGAACCGAACGGTGAGAATAGAATTTCCTCAAACGGGTCATCAAATCGATATAAGAGAAACATTTCTTGGAACTGATGTCTTCAATTTTCTTCGCGTCAATGTTGACATCAGAGGTTTATTGCCTACAATTCCCTCTCAGTCTCGAATAGAAGTGGAAAACTTTAGTCAACAGTTCACTCGAGTCAAGAATGGAGTGATTCGCTCGCATTCAACGCATTCCTACAAATTTGGCGAAAACTCTTTAAATATTCCCATAATTATCGATCAAACCATTGAATTCAATGAATGCATATTTAAACCTTTAGATGAAAAACAGACAATACTTCAGTTAACTGTCGCTCGAAATTACATAATTTACGATCAAAACGAACAAATAGTGAGATATGCGTCGACGAGTCAGACAGCCTTTTATAATCAGTCGGGTTAGTCCTAGTCTTAGTCTTATATAACTTTTCATTTAAATCATTTCATATGAGATGTATTGACAGGAGAAGACCCCTGCAGAGTTGGTCGCACTCAATGTGGACAACACAGCAGTTGTGTTGTTGAAGGACTAAACTTCAAATGTGTTTGTGATCGCGGATACGAAAATGATTACAGAGAAGAGGCTATCGAAACACAAAACGCATTAAATGTCGGCCATTGTGTCGGTCAGTATTTTGTTTTTGTAATTCTTTAATGAATCAAATTTTTTATACGAAAAGTTTGTTTATTACTTATAATTTATTAGATATAAATGAGTGTTCGTCTGCGCGATCCAATTGTCATGAATTTGGGACATGCACAAATATTCCTGGTTCTTATATTTGTCGATGTAATCCTGGTTATTCAGGAAATGGATACGAGTGTCGAAGTATTTTTTGTTAAGCTTTTAATTAAATTCAACGCTTTTTTCCCTTTAGAGGAACTTCTTTGTGAAGATATGAGGTGTGACCCAAATGCTGAGTGCATTCATTTAGAAAGAAGTAAACCTGAGTGCAAATGCAGAGGTATTGTGAAGATTACACTTTAAATCTTAAATTTATTTATAATAATAAAAAGCGGGATTCGTCGGCGACGGAAGGGTTTGTTCGCGCGATACTTCCCGATGGGATCAGACTTCGAATTCTGAAACCGAAGACTGTCGAACATATCATTTGTGTGACATAAACGCTGAGTGTAGGGCTAATCCTCTGACACAACGTCATCAGTGCTTTTGCAAACCAGGATATCGGGGGGACGGCATTGTATGCATTGAAGAGTCTGAGTCTTGCGAACTATTAGACAATTGCGGCACAAATGCTGAGTGTATTTCAGATGCTGAGAGCAATAACGCTTATTACTGTGCCTGCAATCCAGGGTTAGTTTAGAATATAATTAGATTTAATTTCATTTAATTTGGAAATTATTTAGATATGTTGGCGACGGATATAATTGTTTCGCACAAATCAATTCCCAGAGTTGTAATCAAGTGAATAATTGTCACCAAAGCGCTCAATGCATTTACGAACCGACTACTACTCAATACCTGTGCAGATGTAATGAAGGCTTTATTGGAAATGGCTATCATTGCAAACAATCTTCTGGTGAAGTGACGTGCGATCAACAATCAAATGTCTGTTCGCCAAACGCTGACTGTGTTTTAGACCCTTTGAAACAAACTAATACCTGTGAGTGTCGTAAAGGGTTTAGAGGAGATGGCATTGTGTGTTATCCCACAGGTATATAACTTTTAAATAACTTTCATTAATAGTCTATCAATCAATCAATCATTTCATTTATTAATGTCTCACATATCCTATGGATAGAGACAACAAAAAGTCAATTTAAGCCCACTATAGATACCGATTCTTGATTTTAAATAATGTTTATTGAAATTTCAAAAATAGATGAATGTGACCGACAGCCCGACTCTTGTCATAGCGACGGACGTTGTCTTCATAACAGAGTTACCAATAAATATGAGTGTCGTTGCAATGAAGGTATGCATCATTTCTTTTCATTCATAAAATATTAATTGAAATTTAGGCTATTCTGGAGATGGAAAGCATTGTGTGTTAAATGAAAAGGCGAGCTGTGATTTATTTAACAATTGTCATTCAAACGGTACCTGTGCTTTCGATTTGAATATTCAAAAGTATAGCTGTCAGTGCAATAAAGGTAAACATTTATACAAAACTTCTCAATTTTTTAAACTTTTTATATATAGGATTTATAGGCGACGGAAAAACCTGTCGACAGAATTTGCTTTCGTGTAATATAATAAACAATTGTGACATAAGAGCCGAATGTAAATATAATTTCGATGCTCAGGGCTATCGTTGTCAGTGTAACGAAGGTTTTATCAATTATTTATATGAATTAAAGCTTTTGACTTATTTTATAATTATTATAAAGGATTTATCGGCGATGGAATCAATTGTCGGCCTCTCAGGACGTGTAGAGAAGAGCCATCGATTTGCGACCGAAACGCTGACTGTCAATATGTGGAACAACTTCTCACTCATGTCTGTCACTGTAGATATGGTTTTATTGGTGATGGCTATCACTGTAGTGCAGCGCCGCGACACGACGGCGATTATCTTTTCTTTACTCAAGGAATGTCTTTATTGCGAATACCTCTTCAGCCAACAAAAGAAGATAAGGGAAAACTACTGCTCACAAAACCGCATTCAATTCCTGCCGGATTGGATGTCGACTGTTTAAATGGAGTGGTATATTGGAGTGATGTGGCGCACGGGGCTATACACAGGGCTTTATATAATGGATCGGACCTTCAGACTGTGATTGAAGGGGTTCTTCGTTCACCAGAAGGCGTTGCAGTTGATTGGATCAGTCGTAATATTTATTGGACGGACTCTCTTAAAGATACGATAGAAGTGTCAAAATTGGACGGAAAAATGCATAAAACATTGATTTATGAAGGATTGGGTGATCCTCGCGGTATAGTCGTTCACCCTGGAAGGTTTATATAAGCTTATGTCATATAATCTATTAATTGAATTTTGTTTTAGTGGTAAAATGTATTGGACTGACTGGAATAGAGAGGGACCTAAAATAGAAATGGCAAATCTTGACGGCACCGAAAGAACAGTATTAGTGACCACTGATTTGGGTTTACCCAATAATTTGGCGATCGATTACGATAGAAATGACTTGTGTTGGACCGACGCTGGACTTCATAAAATAGAATGCATTGATTTGTATAGCAATAGTCGGCGTACAGTTCACACACCAACCGGTTTGTATAGCATTTGTAATGAATTGAATTCAATTAATACTATTTAAAGCCTATCCCTTCGATCTGACGATTGCCGGAAATTCTATTTATTGGACCGATTGGGAGATGTAATCACTTAAAACAATTACAAGTTTTTCATTCGATTTTATATTTAAATTTTTAGAAAATTTATTCAAAAAGTTGATAGAAATGGTGGAAATCCCGACCCTTTAGAGTTGCCTTTGGGTGGAAATGGAAAAGTATATTCAATTGTAGCCGTTCCGCGACATTGTCCCAGAATCAGTAATGCTTGTTCTACAAACAATGGCGGGTGTCGGCACTTATGTCTTCCTAATGGAAGAGGCCGGACATGTATGTGTCCCGACGACGACGACGAGAACTCGTGTAGTAATCAAATAATTGCGCAATAATTATATAATCATATTTACAAAAGATATTTTACAAAAATTTTTCTCAAAAATTATGATCCAATGAAATGACTGTATTTAAGAAATTTTTGTTAATTGCCGGTACGCCTACCGTTACCTGTGTTTTGCACCGAAGAGTTTCGGAACAAAAGTTCTAAAATAAAATACAAATTTTGAA
This sequence comes from Galumna lanceata, assembly GCA_034695685.1. Taxonomy (NCBI): domain Eukaryota; kingdom Metazoa; phylum Arthropoda; class Arachnida; order Sarcoptiformes; family Galumnidae; genus Galumna; species Galumna lanceata. Next base: position 5,918 of record JAQFZL010001419.1, on the reverse strand, counting down.
TTAAATATTACCCAAATTTTACTTATTATTTATCCCAATATTTATTTATTTATTATGTTTTTTTAGTTAATTACAATTTGCACAATTAAGTATGTATTACCTGGGATTTGAACCTGGGACTTTTTACTTACTTGATAATCTGTCGCGTTAATCCTTTGCGCCACTCATACCTATTATATATAATAATATTTAAAACTTTTAGTCTTACTTTTATTAAAACTTTTTTGGAGTCACTGTTCTAATCAACGATACTTTCATTGAATTGCAAAGATTTTGAAATCATTTTATTTGACTCAAAATATGACTAAAATTTTATACATTTCAAACATTTGGATAAAATTGTAATTTTGAGAAATTTTATTATCGTCTAAATATTAATAGTTTCGAGTTATTAATAAAATTAAATTTTCCACTAAAAAGATATTTAGTTTTAAAGAAAATTTGAACTTTTGATAAATTATTAAATATTTAAATTTTTCCCAAAAGAGTTGAATAACAAATAATTATTAAATACATAATAATTAGTTGTCTCTCAAATAATTTTTTTGTTCAAACATTTTCTTTCAAATATAGTTTGGATTTAAAAGAGAATTTCAGTCCACTATTTCTTCATTTGAATTTATTCATTTTTCTATTGAATAAAACTTCGGATTAGTTTAAAATCGTTCAATGGTTGGACATCTCAATTGAAGGCATTTTTTAGGGGAAATTGCAATTTTTGTACAAAACTAATGGTTTGAAGACTCTTACACTTCTATTATTTGGAAATCATATTTTACCGATGAATCAATTATTTACTGGTGCCTAAGACTATGGTAGGGCTCAAATCAATTCTAATGTCTTCGTTTTTGAAACTTTGCAATCAATTCAAACATTTTCTTCAACTTTTAAATCTTCTTAAAAACTTTTTTCAATGTATCCAAAGTCTACAATTTCAGTGATATTCGGGTAATTTTGTGTATATTAAGTCTTTTTGATATCATTGCATATAAAGTGGACATCACTTTCTGAAAGTAAACAATTCTTGTCTTCGGTTTTGATTTTAAAATTCAAATATTGTAGATAATAGTGAGAACTTCTCTTTTGATGACTTTATGTTTTCTATATTTAAGATTTTCTCTCATTTATTTGAAATTCATTATTAATATATCAGGTAATGATATAATGGATATTAATGTACAATAAATTCTAATAGTTTTTTCAGGAAACTCACAAAAATGAGAACATATTTTTATAAAAATTAAAGGAAAACCTAATTAAATGGAAAGTGGATTAACTTAAAACACAAATAGAAACTAATTTCAATTTCTATCGCATTTTACTCTTTCTTTTGATTCTAATTTATTTACATTCATTTCAATTATAATGAAAGTATGATTGCATTGAATATGAGTGTCATTAAATGTTGCCCTTCGGGTTACCATTCTTCAGATAAAGTGAAATCACTGCAAAACGTGATCAAAGGATAATTAAATATGTGATGAACTGCAATGAACTGCAAAATACATTATATTATATATAATAGAAATATCGCTAAAAATATTAGAACTAATTTTAAGGGATTATACGAATCCCGAAGTCCTTCAAATATTTCATTAAAATTATGGGCGATATTAAGATTTAGAGCTTTTTCGTCAGTTTTGGGAAATACATTATTATGAATGGATTTCATTTCAAGAAAACAGTTTTGAGCTGAAAAACAATTTATAATTTTAAAATTGTTCACAAAAACGAGTGAAACGAAGAGAAAATTAATGTTTGAAGGAATGGCAATCATTTTTGAATAGTTCACGAGTGAGCCATTGGTCCGTAGAAAATAATTTCAGGAATTTGTCCGCCCTGTACTCCAGTGCCATTAGTACTGTCAGAACTACACTGAAACTGAAAAGTTATGTTTCCATTGATTGTTACTTCTGTGAGGCCGTCCTGACCGAAGTAACTTAGTTCCTGACCGTCAAGTATAGCAGATGCTGTATAAAAGGTGTCGGCTTCGATCTGAATCGGGTGCTCAAAATACACGTTAAATGTATTACTCGAACCGTCAGAAAAGAATTTCGTGTGATTTTCTGCCAATACTTTTCCCATACGTTTTAATTCAATCTTCACTTTATAATCTGCGGCGCCATTTGATGACCCGTAAAGACCAAATCCGACGACAAATATTCTTTTATCGACACTAAATTGAATTGAATCACACCTTCCCCTATACCGCCATTGATTACTTCTATACGCAGAAGACTGGAAGCGATGACAGATCTGAACTTTGAGACCTAATCGAGGTTTAGTCGGAAATTGGAGTATTGGTTTAACGACTGCCGTATAATTTAAGAATATATCTGTCGTTTCTATAAAAAGATAATTTATTTTTTAAGTAACGGTTGAATTATTTTTCAATGAATACCCTGAAGAGTTAAAAGTCCACTCTGTGCCGGTCCGTTTGCAAAGTCTTCTAAACTCATCGCTGGAATCCGTACTAAAAATAGAGCATTTCCTAAGACTTTCCTTTGATTATCAGCAGTTATATCTAAATCTCTTCGCTGACACTCGGCATTAGCCCAAAGAAGGGACGCATAAAATATAGATAACTATATATAAACCAAAATTAATTCAAAATTTGAATAAATTTAAATGTATTTCAAACCTCTTTGGCATTAAGTGTTTCGCGAGAAAGAATAGAATCAAAGGTTTGAAAATCAATTTCAACGAAACCATCAGAAGCGAGTGCGAGCTCTGCCTGTGCGTCGATCACTTCCCAACATCTCTGCATTAGATCCGGTTCTTCAAATAACAGACTTTGACTTAAAAGAATACACGCGTTTCGAGCGGTAAGACTCGTCTCTAAGTAAGAAACACAGGCGCGCGCCAAATGTGGGACCAAATATTTCTTCGCCGCGTAAAGAGAGGCCAACACATTATCTGCTTCCAGACATATGTCATCGCAATATAGATATCTAATCAAAAATCATGAAAAACAGTTGTTTTGAAATTTCTTGAAAAATTGTGAAATCATTTGGAATTTATAAACACTTTTTTGTATTAATTAAAAACGAGTAAAAATTGACCCTTTTTTGTGATTCAACTGATTTTTAATTTCAATGAATAATGAAATCTATAATTCATTAAAAGAAAAACAATTTCTATTATTTAAATAAACTAAAAACTATTAATTTTAAACAAAAAAAATACACTTTTGGGTCAAAAAAGGAGTTTTTGAATAATTTATTACTTTTAAACGAAAGATAAGCTCTGCTTAAGGTATGATCTTGCTCAAATTGGTAATAACATTTTCAAGGATTGCTTTGAAATTAATGAAAATTTAAGTCATAAGACATCTATTGAGTCGAAACGCCTTTACATTTTGAGTATTACTTATGATTTAAAATATCTTAAAAACTTATGAAATAAAAATATTCATTGAATTTAAAGAATCGGAAATTAATTTTATGGTAATATTTATACCATTTTATGGTATATTTATATTTAAAATAAAATGAAATTAAAATGAAAAGCATTTAAATGATTGATTAAAATGTTTTCCTTTTGATATTTGGGTCAAATATCAGTAAAATTAGTTTGAATGCAATGGTTTTCAAAGTCAAACAAATATTATATAATTCAAACAAAACCTCAATAATGTGAGGAAAGCCGAGGGCTCGACGTCTGGTATTTCTATCTCTGAATTTTCTTCTTTGAGTCCACCGAAAAACATTGCATAGAAGACAGAACTTCCGGTCGCCAACACATACTTATGCGCCGGAATTCTCTGTTGACTACTATTTTGAGACTTTTGTCCGACAATAAAGAGAATATCACTCATCAGTTCGTTGTTAAACATCGCAGCGTTTCTCTCGCGGACACTATTTTTGAATGCCTGCCAATTGGGGTCTACCGTCTGTTCCGGACCCGACAATAGAGGCGTCTGAACACTAGCAGTACTCGTAAGAGATGTATGTGTTGGAGACGGAGGCGGAGAATACGGTTGGGATATGCCTTTCACTGAACTATAGCTGCCGTTAGGACTCAACGGATGGTTTAGATTTGGATTATTGTGCGGCGAAAGCATTGGATGTGGAGTTTGTTGTGTCTGTTGTTGAGACTGTTGTGTACTGTTTGGACTACAACTGGTCCCGGACTTCAACATCAGTTTCGGTAATTTATTCATTCGTTTGTTGTCTCCAATTATTATTAGATTTAATTAAAACAAAAGTATAAATCAAAACACTATTTGTTTAAAATAAATAACTAAAAATGATTTAAAACATAATTTAGTTTAAATTAGTTTCCATTTATTTCAATAAAATCAAATAATTTGTGAGAAATTGATTTAAAATTTAAATATATTTATATTGTTTGTTGACATCGATTACGATCTGATGATAATATAAGAAAAACTATGACAACAACAACACTGACGACGACATTATTGTTGGCCAAAGACTGACTCAATCGAGTACTGACTCAACTCAAACCAAAAACACAATCAGTAGAGAAAAGGGGCGACACTTGTCTTACTATACAAGTGTTCAACAGATACAGTTAAGGCTCTATAAGTGGAAAACTGTATATCCCGAAAGTGAACAATTTTATAAAATGTTTTTAAACATTTTTAAATTATTTATTTTTAAACAATTCTTATTGTTTTTCATAATTTATTAATTATAAATTATATTAAATAAATTATAGGATATATTTATGAATTTTAGGTCATTATGGCACCACAAGTGCCACCACAGATCCCATTAGACAGATAAATGCAAGTGATGACACCTAGATCTATTAAATTTTGTTTCTTTAATTAAACTTTTAGGGATTTATATAATTCATTTTGAAGAATATTTCAAATCAATAGTTTTAACAAATTCCCTAAACCTAACTTGTTAAAATTATCGGTTGGTGACTGTATATACAAAATCTTTTTATTAAAAAGTATAAACTTTATACAAATAATAAACTTATTTGAGATAAAATTCATAAAAACAATATTCAAATTCTTGAAACAAAATATAAAATAAATTGCAATAAAGTTATATTTAATGATTATACACTTAACTGCCGTTTTTATGAACATTATTAAAATTGGAAATTTGTTCATAAAAATGGAAAACTTATAGGCTATAAGTTATAGAATATCAGTAATATATCACTAAAAGTAATAATTTGTATTTATTCACAAATTATTACTTTTAATTGAAAAAATCAATAATTTTCGTTTGTTTTAATACTTATAAATTATAATCACTCATCTTTTATAAACCTTTTTCAAACTCATCAATAATACCATATTTTCCTACAACACTCCCTCTCTGTCTCTTTTTGGTCGAAATTTTAATGATTATACAAAAAACAATTTAAATAAAATGTTTGTCATATGTTTTTATAAATGAAATTTGTTTGAAAGTTTGAAAAAAATTTGTTCATAAAAATGAAGTTTTTTTTAACATTATATCTAATGCAAGTGCTATTGGTTTTCTAAATTTGTTCATAAGAGCGAACATGTGATAAAACAGGAGTTCATAAAAATGGCGTTTGAGTGCACTACTCAAAATTGAATACAAATTATCATTAATTTTTTGAAAATTTAAGATAAAATTTTCAGTTATTAATATAATTTGATGAAAATTATATTATTCATAGCTTTTTTATTAGGATATTTTATACTATTAATTTTATAGCATAAATATTTCTATTTTACTACTATTATATGTTTTGTTGATTTTTTTAATAACTTTCAAATTTCCATTCCAGAAATAAAATGGTTTCTGATTTGGAATTAATTGTTTTAATTCAAAGAATTCTAAGCAATACGTATTTCGGATGGAATTTTGAAGATTTGTCAACAGGTGACGACAGTAGTGATGTTTCCCGACTTCCGCCCCATTTTTCGATTAATTTTCGAACGTCTGTCGACTAACGAACAG
>JAQFZL010001418.1:0-10486 GCA_034695685.1 Galumna lanceata | reverse complement strand
CTTTATATTAACCATAAGTTATATTATATAACATAACTATTAAAGTAAAAACTAGAGTCGATTTTAAAACCCGAACCTCAAACATATAAAACCCAAATATTTTCAAAACCTAAAGTTTAAATTATAGTGCAAATCGTTTTCGAGCTTTTTTGGGTTCGCCTCTAATATAAGACAATTTCTATTATTATATTAATTAGTTTTTATTATATTTTCTGATACAAACAAATATTTGTTTTTGAAAAATGTGTTCAAACAAATCAAATATAAACTCAATTCATTAAAACTATTATATCTATAATTGTCTGCTTTTAAAACAATTTTTATAAAATTTAACCCAAAATTATTCTTATTATAAGACTTTAAAATTATAACAAAAATGGAATGTTTTTATTGGATAATATTTTTTGACATTCAATCAAAAAAATCTAAATATGGTTTTCCTCTAAACTGAATAATTTGGGCAAAAGTATTAGTGTATTGGGAATATGTTTAGTTATGAATTCAAACCGGATTCTGATCTGTTCCTTATAATGGATTCGGTTTCGTCTTCAAAACAGGGCCGACGCCTCTTTCGATCCAAAAGTAAGAAATATATTACTTTTTCGGTGTTATGACTGTTGTTTGCAAACAAAACCAAAGGGAGGGAAAGGAAAGAGAGAAAGAAGAGTCAGAATAAGTCAAACAGAAAATTGATTCGAAGTAAAAATATTAGAGAATATTTTCAGTGAATAGTATTGAGGGCTCACTTTGTGCACAATAAGTCCCTTAAAAGCTTTTCCTTGTCTTTAAAACAGCCCAAAGATGTCATATTAGTTAAAACGTCGGGATCGACGTCACTCTCCGTTGGAATTATATGAGTCTATAAAACAGAATAAATTATAATTTTAAAGCCTTTCTATTGATATAAACATCGATTGGATAGAAATGTGTAAAACATGACTTATAAGTAGACTCTCAACTGATTTATGATTTGTTGAATGGATTCCTAAATGAGTTAATAACTGAATATTCTTTAAATGAATTCCTATTCATTTAAAGTGAAATCATTTTGAATGAAATGAAATTAAGTTTAATTTAAGAGACATTTAGAAGACTTTTGACTATAAATATAAAAATAATTTTAAGAAAATTAATTCAACTCAATATTAATCACATTTAATGAAATACTCGGAAGTAATTATAAAATGGAATATTTTATATAAATAATCAATAAATGAACTCAATTTATAAAATTTAAGATTAATTTTATGCTCAAATGATTGATAATTAATCCAATTATTTGATAAACTACTTAAATGTCACTCTTTGCTCATCTTTTGTTTAAATCAATCGATAAAAAATTGATGAATACATTAATGAATATATCATTATATCTGAAATTTGAGAGACAATACCTGAACGACTTCTTTCATGGGCAGTTCGAGCTCCAGTTCACTTTTGGTGCCGCTATTCATATAAAAGTTAATCATTAGACTTAAAACCATTTTGAATATCATATTTCAAATTAATTTCATTAATATTTACTTACGTCGTAACCCATGGGTGTCGGGTAACCATTGCTAACTGCAATCAAAATAATCTGATTATTCCATTGTTTAGTAAATGTTAAGAATAAATCATTTGATCATATTTTTTGACTCTCCTTTCATCCAAATCTACATTATTAAAGAAAATTGAAATTATTCATGAAGTTGTTCATGCTCAAATATTTGATGAACATCACTATCAATAAAAGACAATCCCAGATTCAAATACATAATAAAGTGATTGCAATCAAATAAATCAAATAATCACAGATAAGGTGTGAAAATGTGATGAAAACAATCATTTCATTGATTTTTTTTAATGACTGCTTTTCTTTCAATTAATGAGAAGTGAAGTTATGACAGAATCTGTAAACTCTCTCTTATCAGTAAAGTTATCCCTCAGTAAAAATGACATATTTATTAGTCTTTTTCAGGAATAGATTCCAAACATATGTATAGAATGAGCGGAGAATTCTTTTTGACGCAAATATTTTTGCATTTTTTATCAAAAGAATTTTTCGTCGAATAATCTTTTGGTTGAATACAATATATTCTTTGCTCACTTTGACTACAAAATTGCATTTCTATCCTCTTCTATACACATTTCATATTAAATATTGAATGACTGACTGATTATTGTATTCTTTTGATATTATATGATATTAATCCAAATAATGTATTCTTTTATTGCGATCGCAATCTATTCGGTCGATGAGCTCTCATATCACACCATATTTCTTGATATTTGAGTCCAGGACTCAGAAAAATTTGACCAAAAATTCTAATACTATTCTTTTTTTCTTATTCTTATTCAAGGTTTGAGTTCCCCTCCAGTCAGTCGTTTGAATTTGAAAAGACGTCTTCTTATTTGGAAAATACTCTATCATTCACTACAATAACAAATGCTATGAACTCAGTGTTTGGCACTAAACCCATTGGAAGACATAAATTCAATACTCTCTTTACGATAGCTTTTAAAGTAAGGGAAGGGAATGGATGGCAAGTGTAAAGTAGACTATCCATCAATGTTTGCCATTCAATGCATTTTTAGACCAAATTATGTTTTACTCACTTTTGTTTCAAAAATCGAATTATTCGACAAATTTTGTAAACAAAGTCGTGAAACAATGCATAACATTAACCAAAATTTTCTCAAAACCATTCAGTTATTCATTACTTATTTATACAACAAATCAATGATTTTGTTTTGTTTGTCTACTCATCACTAATTTATTCAAAGTTTTTTTTTAACTTTTCTCACAAAACAGAGTCATCACAAGAAGTGCCACAAAAGACATTAATATTAAGTCATTCGCACTTAAATTAATGACAAGAATTGAACAAAAAGGGGAATCAAAGAGAGAAATGATAAGAAACTGTGGGTTTGAGAACAAAAATAAATTGGAGGGTATATAAGTCGTGCTATAAAGACAATGATTTAATTCGGAGCCCTCTATGGTTTCCTGAATAATAACTCCGAATAAATTAATTTCTTTATTTCAGTTGTTTGGAAGAACTCAAACAATCGATAATAACTTTAATAACATAAGACTTGAAAAGGATCTCGAGTTCATTTCAGATAAAGTAATATAAATGTTGACTTTAATTCGAAACAAATCTAAAGAGACTTTTATTTTAGTTAATGAAATTAATCGGAGAAATTGCATTCTTGCTCTTAATAGGAGAAAATAAGCATGCTCATTATTCGATGAAAATTAGCTCATTTTGAAGGTAAGGCTAATAATATATAAATAAATTATTGAAACAATGAATCGATTGTTTTCATTAATATTTCATTATTCATGAGTGGATCAGATATCAGATTTGGATGCCTTTCAGTTTAAAAGTGACCAAAACTCATATACTAATAGACTTCATATTATGTAAAAGACATTGAATTAAAAACAAAAAATATTTTTTTACTGGAATATAATGAAAATATTTGCATTGAGTCTAAAGAAATCATTTATTTCACGAAATGAATAAAATAATGTGTTTTATATTTTAAAGACTAAGAAAATCAATAGAAAAGAAGAAAAACTATCTTAAGGTTTATTGAAGTGAAGAAAAACATAACGATCTCTAAAAGTATGCCTAAAGTCATGCATAAAAATAGAGTTGAGATCAAAGATAAGTATTGAATTTGAAGTATTGATACTTACAGTAATGCGTTTATTGGCGTTCACTTCAATCATTCCGCGGAGGAGGTCCTGACATTCCGGTGGCACAAAGTGTGGAATATGGAAAACTCCTCTCTTGACTTTTTCTAGCAATTGTCTCAGGTTATCGTCATCGAAAGGTAAGGCACCCTATAGTTTACAAGAGTAAACATTAGTCTTTTTTTCAAAACTTATTTAAAATTCAGTTGACATCAATTCTAATGTTTTTTAGTCTAAATATTATGTCAGAACTACTATTGTTTTACTCAATGTTCTATTGAATAATATATGAATTGCAGTAAAATTAATGAAATTCTTTGATTTATTCATATATCACTTATACTATACTTACCACTAAAAGAGCATAGAGTATAACACCGACAGACCAAACATCTGGAAAGTGACAAAAAAATATACTATTATTGATATAATTCTTGAGATATTGAGTAAAGAATTCAAGAAAATTATAGAGTAAATCATAAATTTAGTCAATTGTGACAGAAATGAAAAACGGAAGAACTTCATACACTTTTTCATAAAATGTTCATAAATTTGATCCAAAAATTGAAAACTTTTATTTAAGAAAATAAAAAAACAAATTTAATGAAAATGAAATGAATTCTCAAAATTCTTTTCATTTAATTTAAGAGAAAATATAGAAAAATAAAGAATTTTTCTGAAAAGTAAAAGCTCTGCAAAATTCCTAATGAATTAAAACTTAAGGCTTAAAACTAAACGATTATTACTTCAACTAATTATTATTAGATTTTAATTGAAATATATCTGATTCGTTGATTATATAATTACTAAAATTAGCAAATTATCCAAATATATTCACGTAATACATAAGATAATAATTGAGCTAAAGATAAGAAAATGGGTGTAGTTTTTAATCAAAAGCAGCGATTTTCCAGAATTTTAATCAGAAGATAAAAGTGGGGATGAATTTGGACTCTCAATAGTTTTCATTTCATCACAACAGTAGTGGTAAAAATCGATAGATAGTGAATGTGACTCAATCTATGAATTATTAAACGTAAAACATTAAACTAAAGTATGTTTGCTTTTAGAGTAATCAATAGTTTGTACTAAAACACACTCACCTGCCTGACGACCGTCGTATTTCTCGCCCTAAATGGTAGGCAATCACCAAATATGAGATAAATTTCATTATTTTATGGCCAAAAACAGTGATTCTTATTATTATTGTTATTTTTATCGAATTTTTGAAAAAATTAAGTGATTTTCTAAAATAGTTATTTCGTGACTTAAAACAAACAAACATTATTTTATATCACATCTCTTCACAAATAAATTCTTATCAATTATTTTATATAAAATGTCTTAAGTCTTCAATAAATTCAGTAATTCATTTGTACACTTGCTATTTGCCACTTGCCACATGATCAATTTATTTGATTTACCTTTTCCTCAATATAAAGCTCTGAGAGATCATATTCTTCTCTTTTTTTTACATAAAATATAATATGATTTTAACAAAAAGTCAGTTCTATTATTCATTTCTATTATTCGCTTTTATACTAAAAATTCGTTCAGTTTTTGAAGTTTCGCTCAAATATATATTGAAAAGTATTCTGAAATATTATAACAACTCATCGTTTTTAATGGATTAATATATGAAAAATATGTTCGCACTTCTCGTGAATTAATTTACATTAAAAGTAGTGTCGGCAGACCTTCTAAAGGGATGTGAGCACAGAATTTCAGCCAAAATTGAAAAAAGTATTAAAAATGTAAAAATAACTTTTTTTTATTTTAATTCATTTAATAAGGATTTTGAATGATTTTATTCGAATCATTTCTCTTAGGTTTTAGGTTTAGTTACGACACTTCAAGAATTTTAAAAAGTAAAGATGACAGTTAAGGTCACTCTATTTCTACCATAAGAACTGAATATATTTTTGAGACATATATGAAACCATTTGACAAATGAAAGAAAAATACTAAAAAACATTGAATCATAAAATAAGGAAAAATTCGAAGACATCCACTCTTTGGACATCTCATCGATTATAAAGGATTTTCAAAAATAAAAGCCTAAAACAATGTTTTTGTTGACATAATTCATAGAATTTTAATTTTAAGTTAATCTGAAAACTAAACAAAGGCTTAAAATAAAAGAAAAGATATTATTAGTGTAATCTAAAAATGGGTACAATACTTTAAATTAGCAAATTGATCATGGACAATTATTCAAAAAATAAATTAGTAGATTTAATATAAGCTGATTAAAGAATCAAATGAGTATTAATCGAAAAAAATTAATTTAATAATAAACTAAAGGCATAAATTCAGTATCTCTTATATAGGGATTTCCATACAATAGTTATATTGATTTGTATTGTATTTTTGTTCACAAAATTTGTCACTTTATTAAAGTTTTTGGAATATTAGCTAAATATGTAAATCATATGTCGTGCGGACGAACACAACTGAACGCATAAAATATGTTTTACTTTGGATTTTGACAGAAAACTCTTTTCGATATGAAAAATATGTTGTTTTGCACGAAATTAATGCCGAAACAGTTATGAGATTTGGTTTTTCCTATCAATTGAATGCAGAATAGAATTTGTTTTTCAATACTCTCACGAATTCAGTATTTGATAAATCAAAAGATGATTGAAAGTGATATTATATTTGGTATATAAAGTGATCGAAGACTCACTCTTATAATCTCAGGCGACGCGTAATGAGGACTACCGCACGACGTCTCTAACATTGAGCCTTCAATTTGGAGGGAAGCCATTCCAAAGTCAGCGATTTTTATATTATTTTTCTCATCCAAAAGTAAATTTTCTGGTTTTAGATCCCTATGACTGTAATTAAACAAAAACCAAAATTACATTTTTTTCAAAAAATCAATTTTTAGGGCATTATTTCAACGTTCAATCATTGAGAATAAGATTAATTATTTAACTCTAATTCCATATAACTATTTTTCAAATGGAATACCAAAGGGGAACACCAAAGGGGAACACCAAAGGGAACACCAAAAGGAACGCCACTTAATTCGATTAATTCAAATCATATTCAAAGCTATTTTGAAAAAAATAAGCCTAAAATCGATCAGAAAATCATTTATCAATTTTTTTCTTAAAAGTCAAATTCGGTCTTAAGATGCGATACAATTGAGAGAACGATTTATCGATTTTTCTGATAGAATAGGTTGTGATGTTTGGAGAGAACAGGCATTAAATTTGTAGATTTATTTGATTAGTAATAATTTATGTCATAATAAAGGAATTGATTCATATATCCAGTGTTCAAAACAATCAAATATATGATATCTCACTCTGACATCTGCTCCTTAGAGGTCATGACTAACACTAAATTTGTTGACCTCGTGGGGAGTCTATGCCAGAGATGAATAAATGCATGAAATTCTAGTTAAATATTTATCCAAAAACAGTTTCTCTTATAATACTTCGATACTATAAATAAGTATTTCCTTTTTGGCTGTTTTTTTTATAGATGAAAGAGATATACAATAAAAAACAGATAAAATTACACTAAAAATCAAATAAAAAAAAGAGAAATATTTGGATTCATTTTAGAGTTAAAATAAAGTCATACCAAATGGAATGGCTGTGACAGAAGTCGAGCGCAGAAATTATTTGTCTAAAGAAACGACGCGCCTCTTTAGGGGTCAGTCTTCCCTTCTTTACCAAATAATCGAAGAGCTCTCCTCCACAGACGTGTTCCAAAATTAAATATCTGTCCATAAAAAAGAGAAAAAGAGATAACAACTGAACAATAAATCAATTATTGAGAAAATATACTAATAATCAAAATGTACTTTACTTTCGATAAAAAAAAGAAAAGTCAGAAACAAAGAAAGTTAGACTCGTTTTAATCAGTTTAATGTATCAATACTTACAAATATTTTTTATTTTCATAAACATCGAATAGTCCCAAGACATGAGGGTGTTCTATCAATTTCATAATTGCTATTTCTCTTTCCACCTAAAAAAACAAATCCACATCAGTTTTTGTTGATTTTTTATAAAAAAGTAAAGTAAACAAAAGTCTATTTTATGCATAAAAAAGAGTTCTGTGAACCGATTTCAATGAAAAAAGCTTTTCTTTGATATTCAAAACCCGAACTGAGTTTATAAAAATGCTTTTAAAACTTGTGTTTGTTTTTGACTGAAAGCTAACTTCCCTTCAATACTCGATTGCTTTGCAGACATTTGTAAAATGCATTTAACGATAAAATTATAATAAATGTGAAGCTTTTTAAGCGATTCATAAGTTATTTCAGATCTGATGTAAGTTTTAATAATACACTTCAAATTGAATTTCAAGAAAAATGACATTTCCTCTTAACTGATTCATTTTAAATAAGTTTAATAGCAATAACTCTAATGGCTTTCCGAACAGTTTATCATATTTTAAAGAAATCTGTCGATATTTGAGTCATTTATTTGAAAAAATATGATTTCTTATTCGCAAAGACTGAAAGCAAAACTCTTTGCAATTTAGTTAAAAAATAAACAAAATGTAAAGAAATAAATTCCAAACATAACATAATTCTTGATTTTCTATTTGTATTGACTCGTGAGTCATGACGTGAGACAACAAAATATTTTATAAGAAAGTGTCATAAAATCTTAAAGAATTCCTTTGATTTTATATTTGAAAAATTGACTCAATTCTAGTGAATTCTTATCAGTGAAGTTTCAAAACCAATGGATTGAAGTGATTGCCATCCATTGGTCTTGAATTTGAAAATCACGAAATTAAGCAATTATTGGATAAAACGCTGGCTTTTATTGAATTCTCCCAAATATTTTAATATCACATTTAGGGCCAAATAATAAATAGTTGTCTTTTAGGTCAATAACATTATCAATAATCTGGTGAATGAAATCCTCACATAATCATACTTTTGTGTTGTGTTGTCCCATAACTATTCATTTGCGTGTTTTCTATACTTTAATTTATGTTACGTTAACTCATATTCTGTACTTTTATATGAAATGCATCGACAGCTTAACCAAAATTCTTATATTACTTTTGGTGGAAAAGCCATAAGAAAAATGACAAAAATGGCCAAAAGTGCGTTAAAAACACAAACACATCGTTTAGTAGAGATTCATTGGAGGCTATAATCAATAAAATAAACTCAGAAATAATGACTCGAATCAATTCAACGTTTTATTTATTTTCCCGTAAATTATTTCAAGTAACGCCTAAACACTAATAATTAGATTATTTTATTGATTAAACACTTTTATGACAATTTTTAAATTATAATAAATAAAGTCTAAAATTTCAAATTAAAGTATCTATCAATTAATGTTTTAAGCATTTCATTAAATTCTTAATGATATTAACTCTATCTTTAATTGAGATTCTTTTAACCGTTTCAGAGTTTTCAATATTATTGATGAAAGACTTGGTTTTCAATTATTTATTTGAGACTATTATTCGTTTCAATTCTTTTGAATTCATTTCAAAAATCCTTTTTAACTAAAAATCGATTCATTTCTAAACTTAAAAAGAGATAAAAACGCTTCTATTCTTTGCAATTGAGGATAAAAATCAAGCATTTATTTTCAATGGTTCTATAACTAAATGGCCAGATCTAGAACTAGGTATTAAGCCTCAGATCAAACAATCACTTTATCTTCAAAACATTTTAAATTAATTTTCTAAAAATAGGATCCCTTTCTTTATATGTTTTGAGTGACATATAGAATGTTTATCTACTGTTTATCATTAGTGGAGTTGTTTTGCTAATTTATCTCAGATATGGTGAAACTTATAGAAGCGGTGGATATTCTGTTATTAGTCATGAAAGCGATGACTGGCCCTCAAGCCATTTGATTGTTGTGTTGGAGAACTACTTTTGGTTCAAATATTACATTAGACGTACGACTGAACATATTTTCAATTCTGTATGACTTGAATCTAAAATATCAATAATCGACGAATTTTACTATTGATGGCCAACACTATTATTGAATTGGCAGCGACTCAATCACTTAAGCACTTGTGCCGTTTCAACACTTATTAAGCGAATGGAAAATATTTGAATTTATACTGAATTTCCCCAAAACTTGGGATTAATTTATTTTTTGAAAGCGATGTCGAGAGAAGAGGAAATTTAAATTTTAAAAATGAGGCGATGAATGTCTTCGGGCACCTAATAATTGGCTAAAATGTAAAATTCATTTAAAGAACAAACAAAATGACTGAAACTTATAAATATTCACTAAATTAAAGGCAAGAATTCTTATTGAAATTGATTTATATTATTAGTATTTTAAGGATGTGCTCATCCCTGTTCTCTGTTTCAAACAAAACATCATTTGAGAGTTTGAGTATATAATCCCGAAAAACAGTATTAGTGAGAGCTCTAACATATGAGTAATGCAAAGAATTCTGAAATAGAGAATGAGTCGGAAGAGCCATACATTTAGTCATACATTCTTTTCACAGTTATGAAAGTGAAAGTGAATGCTAGTGAACTGGTAGTGAACTCATAGTGCACTGGTAGTCAACTTCAGTTCAGCTGAAGAAAAATGTTTGGAATAATTTTTTAGTTTTAATACATTATTTTAGATAAAAGAAGCCTCGGATTGACTCTTGGAAACTATTCCAGTGATTTATTGAATTCAGTTTTTGTGTTAGAATTTATGTTATAATAAAAGAGAAAAATCGAAAGGCAGTACCCAATAGTCCATCCGATGAATAAAGAATTGTATCGGAATATGTGCACAACATATACTGTTATGAAAATAGATGGTGTGTGGGGTTGTGGTGAAGAGGAAG
>JAQFZL010001417.1:0-10489 GCA_034695685.1 Galumna lanceata | reverse complement strand
AGATTATATTATTAGTAAACCCTAAATATCTAGGTAAATGTACAAGTAGTGAATACTCGGTGTTCAATGAATGAATTCAATTTATGAAGAGTTTTCTGTAGTTTTCCACCAAATCTTTTATAAGCAATAACTGATTTAACAATATTTCACTGAAAATGTTATATAATATTGTTTATCATATCCGTTAGCTTTTAATTAGAGAAGCACCTTTTTATTATAATATTCATAAATGATCTTGATGATATTTTTATATAGTTTGCTTGACCCACAGATAAATAATTGTTAAAATATATTTCAAATCTGTCATAATAATTGAGTTAACTAATAATTTAAAGAAAAAGAGTATAATTGGCAAGGTTAATTTAGACTACGAATAACCCAGATTAGGATGAAAGCTTTGGTTGCAGGTATTAGCCAGGATTCAATTGAAAGTTACAGTTGAGTTATAGTAAATTACAAAAATGAAAATAATTACAACAAAAAATAATTTCCATAAAACGTCGACCCAACCTAATGGTAAATAATCTTGCTCATAATTAAATGATTTCTATGTTAATTAATCAAAATTTCCCATTCTAATTAAATACTAAACTATATTTGATTATTCAGTAAATAATAGTCATTCATGAAATTATGATTCAGAAAGGAAGTCATTGAATAAAAGCCTTACAAAAAACAAATTATATGATTTGACTGTACTTTTATAAAAAATAATGATTATTTCAATTAAGCAAATCATAAATTATTCATCAATAAATATTATAAAACAAGCCTTTGACTATAAATGTAAAAGGTAATTCCAAAATGTGCTCGTCACTGGTGATATTCATCATGCACAATTATTCAAGTTCACTTAATAGATGATATTAATAAGTATTTGTCTGCACACAATTTTAATCATGAAATTAGTGACAAATCATTGAATAAATTTGATTCTTTTATTAACTATTGATTTGTAATTTATTTCAAATTTATCCAAACAAAAAGTTCATAGAATATAATACTCTAGTCAATCATAACGAGGCAATTGTTTTGGGTGAAAAGTGAAGTAAAATTAATTCTTTGTCACAAACACTGCAAATGATTTTTCTGATAATAATTATTGAACTATCAGTGGATGAGTAATAATTGACTGAAATAAGTGTGCTTGCTCATATCAATCATGAAACTAATTGATTTTCAAAGAAAACAGAAAACTATTTTGAAAAACAGTTTAAAAATTTGTTTCAAATGCAAGATGAAATTAAGTTCACATTACTTCAACTAAATTCTATTTTTATTAACTTTTCGATAAAATATTTTAAGTAAATTTGAAGAAAATGACAATATAATAAGCCAAGAATAAAAACTAGAATAATGACTAAATCGGTCCTATTTAATAAAAAAAAATAAACTCTAAAATATTGTATTTCACAATTAATTGAATATGAAAAAATTAATAATTGAAAAACAATTTCACACATAAAATATTAACTAATTTCTCAAATTGTTCAACGAATAATTACTAACAAAAATTTCAAAAAAAAATTATCAAAACAGAAATGTTATAAATTGTGAGCCTATGTTAAAGACCAACACTTTAACTTAATTATAATTTCCAATTCAGTGTTAATCCTGTGCTTAACTATAATTTTTTCAAGGAAATTTGAACCTTAACTTAAGTTTCGTAAAATAAGATTCAAATTAATAATTAAACAAATTTGTTTCAAATTTTGATCCAAAGGACTGAAAATTATAACGAAATTTTTTCTCTTTCTTTATTCAAATAATTAATTAAACATTCGTTTACTAAGACTCAGATGAGAGATAAGTGGAGAAGAGCCAAATCTAATGGTTTTGTCACTTTTTAAACACTTTTTTTCTCTTTAAAGAAAAACTGATTTTCAAACCTGGAATTTTTCAAATATATCCCAAAAAGAGATTAATAACAGTTTTAGTTTGAAAGCTTACTTTCGTTAGCTTTTCCTTTATAGTACTCATTTGAAATTACCAAGATATATTGCCTTTCTAAATTGGAATTATATGGATTACCTTGATCTTATCAATCTAGTGTTTAAATCTCATTATTTCAAACAACTTTTGTTTTTATCACTTCCTTTGATTAATTATAATTTGTTCCCCAATTATTCTATATAACCGACTATTCATTGTTTCCCACTCTTGGCTATACCGGACTCTCATTACTGAAACACTGAAAAGTAGAGAAACATTTCTTTCAGTCCTTAATTCAATACACATTTACTCGTATGACATAAGAAGAGACGGCACTCCTCGCCATTGAGTGCGATCTCCCCATCGGAGTGAGTGCTGTCCCCTCACTCTTCCCCATCACTCCTATGCAAGTGTTGTTCAACTAATTCAGCGTTCATTTTATGCCGAATTTTTTCACAATTTTCTCATTAAATTTAAGTAATAATTCATTTTCTGTTCAAAACAGACGTATTTATATAAATCAAAGCCCTGTTCTCTCCTAACACTGATTTGCACACTCTTTTCAACTGATCTTTGAATCCAATCCATTAGTGAAGAGCGAGAGAGTGAGAGAGAGAGAATGAGTGAGAGAGAGAGAGAGAGAGAGAGAATGGGTGAGAGAGAGATCCCTTTCGGTGAAACAATGGGTAAATAATTCCAAAGGACTGACTCTGACTCTGATTTTCTCAATTGATTTTTATACAAAAGTAAATTCTATTCTGTGCTAATGTAGTCCTTAACTCGGGGTTTGGTTTATAGTCATTGTTGAGGGCTTTTGTTTTGGCGATGGTTTCCGTTTCGCAAAACTACTTAAATGAATGATTTGAAGAAAAATTTACTGATTATTGATTTTTATTGCATATAATGTGTAGAAGTGCTGACACTCACAATAAAACACTCGTTATTCTTAAACATGGGTTTTGTGTCGCGACTCTGACATCATTTTATAGGGAAAGACATTGTTTTATATAAAACTTGAAATAAATCTAATATTCCGTTCATTTTAGTGGAAATTTATCTTAAATTTCTTTTTATAAATCTTTTTATTCGAGCAATTGATTTGAAAAGTATACCCAAATTACTTTTGTTTCATTTGCTGCATTCATATTTCAATCTTATCAAGATCACAACTATTATCAGTGTATTTGTATTCAAATTGAAATATTTGTTTTGCAAGAATAGATTTTTATAATTCTATGTATTATTGGCTTCGTTTGAATAGTTTTTCTTTTGTTCTGTGCTTTAAATAAGAGCTCAAAAGTTTGGTTTTGATAAAAAAAAATATCGTTTTTCTCGAGTAATAAATATTTCAAATGACTTAAAAGGTGTACACATTTATGTCAGACAAAAATAGGTCTTAATATTGAGTTTTAAAGGCAGACATCAGTGAAACAGAAATGCAAATAAATCTCAGGCTATAAGTTATGGCCCATAAGTAATGCTTAACGAAAAGGAAATAATTTTTTATTTAATAAATTTATTCATAAATTTTAACTCAAGGATATGAGCAAAGGTTAAACTTTTATATATTATTTATATTCTTGGAAAATATTTCAAGGTTAAGACAACTGTCTATATATTTAACTTTGCTGTCTCTTGATTCTTTCAAATAAGCTTGAACATTTAAGTTAATTATCTCTATCTTTGCATTACATTAGGGAATGGTATCTCTTTTGCATAGCATTACTATTAAAAAATGTTCAGTTTCTATATTTAAAATTATCAAGTTTAATTTGATATTTTGATGATAAAGTGTGATATTTCACCAAGATTAAATGTCAGTCAGTATTTATTTTTGTGTGAATACACTTTAGATACTATCTTATGATTGACAGTCAATTGGCAGTCAGTCATACCATTTGGGACAGAATAGCATAAACTCCACTAACATCTAAGACTCACCAGAGAGTGATTTCAACCATAAATTATCGATATGTCATAAATGATAATTGAATAGTGAGTTTATACCAAGATTTATAGAGTAAAAGATTACCAAGGTGGTTAATTATAATGATAATATTATGAAATAGATATTTAATATACATAGGTTAATAACACCCAAGATCAAATCAAAATTCTGAATGGTTTTGTTAAATAAATTTTTGTGAACAATTGTCAAAATGAATGACAGTTTATATTGTATTATTAATTTTTTTAACATTTGAATGATCTAATGGTCATTATTATACTAAGTGTTAGCTCTTTCTTGTCTATTACTCGAATAATTTGATTTAAACAAGAGTTGAGTCAATATTTCCAAAGAGGCATCGGCATTTTTGTGGCCATAAAAGTTGAGCCCAAATATCGGCTTCATTGCGATTAAGTACTCATATCGATAGCAAATATAATCTTATATATTATCATTGAAAATAAATAATTTTTTTTTTTTGAGAAATTATTAATAAAAGTTGTTATCCTTGAAAAATGTTAGTTAAGAGTAAGTGATGAAAAAAAAGTTTTGAATAACAGGTAAAATAAGTGCCTAATGTTAACAAGATTTTTGAGTTAAATTTGTCTTTGATTTAAGTGATTCAAACAAATATGAATAAAATTTCAGAGAATTTGAAATCTAAACCTAAATCTCTTAACAAATTAATAAATAAAAGTTTCTGGAAATTCTTAATATTGAGAGAGTGATAAGATCTGTGCACAGAATAAATGTCGGATTTAAATTTCATTATTTCAGTATTTTGATGAGAAAGTATCAATAATAAACAATTTACGTGTTTTTGGCCTAAATGTGGATTAAAAACAGAAGTAAAAGTTATTTATAATTACACAATTCTTTTAATTTGAAAAAAACAATTTATTCGTGATTTCAGTAAATGTAATAAAAAGTTTAAAACATAATCACATTTAATTAAATTATCGAATGATTTGATCTACATAATGACTAAGACAATACAATATGTAAATTAATCATTTATTAACTAAATCAAGCTAACATACTTTGTTATAGAACTTTCTCGAATGGGGGAAAATAACTTGAAATTAGCATGGACAATGAAAACATTGCAATATAATTTTAGAAAAATATTTTTCAATTATAAGAAAGTGGAAATTTCCTAATTGATATTAATGAACAAGATCATTTGTGGGCGAACACGTATCGACGTACTAGTTTCGTCGACATACGCGTCAGTGTTGTGCCAGTTATGTCATTATGTGCTGTGCGCTAAGTCTGTCACTACATTTACTCTCACTGTCGATATGCTGTGCGATAAATATATTCCTTTGAATTTTCTTATAATTTACTGTTTCTTATTTTATTCTGTGAGAGTGCTGTCGAAAATGGTCTTAGAATAGAGCAAGGTGAAAAATAAAAATATACAACTTATCGAAGAGGTATTGTAAGGAAATATTCAGGTCAGTTTGGGATAATCATTATGCTCATGCTCATTTTACATAACACAATTTATACTATAGCTTCATGTGATAACCATTTCATATTTTCAATGTAAATGTGAATATAAAAATCTTATATAATTGTTACCTCATCTCTCACTTCAAAAGAAAATACTTTCTTGTTAAATTATTCTGCTTACAACATTTATTCAAATGAACTTAACGCTTGAAGCTTTATCAAATTATCATGGTGAAATATTCAAACTATAAGTCAGACGAAAAGTTTTCTCAACCTAGACACATTGAATTTGATGGAAAATTTGTCATTAACCTTGACACAAATAACTCTGTTTGTTTTATATTTTTATGGAAAAAATAGCACCGCTTTTCATATAAGCCCTTTTTGTCAATTTTAAAAATGATCTTGATCAAATTAATAATTAAATAAATATTTGAGTTTGTAATTAAATTCTACCTAGATCATAGTTGATTCCAAGATGAATCAAGTGTAAATTTGCGCTTGCTAATCTGTTGAATGACAATTTATTTTCCTAATTATAAAAAATATTTGAGGAAATTTTCAAAAACTAATTTTTTTAACTAAAATATATATTTCAAGAAATTCACATAAATTATGGTTCCATTTCATATGAGTTTTCCTTTTAATTCAATTTTATTTGAATGTCATATGAATTGTTTAAACAAATAAAGTAAAGATATTATTGAAATTCATATGAAAAAGCATTAATTAATAAGTGATTTAAATAAATTTCTAATAAAATTCAAAATTTCAGATAAGATTATTTATTTATTTAACATATCAACATATTATTTTACATATCATTACATATTTTCATTACACTTTCAGATTTGTTTTCTTGCTAGTAAATGAAAGGTCAGTTTGTAGGCTCACTCCTAAAAATATTACATATATTATAGTTAAGCACTTTATCCAACAATTTATTGAATGTATGATTGATAAATTTGCAAACAAAATTATTTTCAAGTTTTAGTTAAAAAATATTCACCGAAATTATATGAAAAATATTTAATGAATAAACCAAAAAAATTTGATTTATTGAACAGAAGTTTGAAGTTTACTTCTAATAATGGGTTCAACTTCTGTGCATAACAAGTTTGAATTAAAAAACTCGGAGCATAAATTAAAATATGATCAGGGTATTAATCATTAAAAAAAATTAATTTAATGCTTTTTTTTCCTCAATAAATTCTATTTTCTAATTTAAAATAAACTTGATAATAAATTATAAAATAATTCATTAACTTGATTTTAATATAATGAATTTAATTATCAACTAATTTTATTTAGATTAAATATTTTTATACTTTATTTTCATAATAGAAATTATTTCATTAAAAAATTATCAAGCTAACATTAAATTCAATAGTTGAAAAAAAACAATCACCTGGGTAGTAGTGCACATTTGTTAGTTATGTAAGAACAAAATCATTGCTCATTTATAGTATGCTTTTCAGTTATGAATTCTATTAACAATTAATCAAATATGTGATCCATAAAACATTAATATACATAAAATTATCTTGGTAATTTTTCAAACTTTGTTTGGCCAAAAAGTCACTAAACAGCGTGATATTCGGCAGAAAAATTGATTTAAAATTCATTGAAATTCAAAATCAAATTCTATTTAAAATAAAAATGAATTTTTATTCATTATTTCATTAATTCTTAACTAAATTTGATTTCTTTTCAAATCTTGTTTTGAATCAAATTTTGTATTTGAAGTTCAAATATTTTTTTAATTAGATGTTCATTAAAATAACTCATCAAATAAAAGACAGAAAAAACATAATTTCTTTCACTGATACTCAAATTTTAAGTACTTTTTTGAATGGAATTCAATATATTCTGAACTCAAAAATAAAAACTTATTCTTGAAAAATATTTTTCCAGATAATAGTCTTTTGAAGTGAAATTTCATCATTCATTTGATAACCATTTGATTCCTAACATTAGAAAAGTATTACTGATTATTAACGACAAGTATTTGACGTCAATCAATAACTTCTACACTACAGTCTATTCCCGATAAAATAAACACAAATATAAAAAACAGTGGTTCCCAAAAGAAAACTCCACCGAAAGGCCAACCATTAAAAACTTATTTAAAAAACATATTTATTGTGAAAATAAAATTTATGTAATATTTCAGTAGTTTTCTCTTCTAAACAGAAATTACTTCAAAATATCAGTTTCTGTGAGAATAATATCCGAAAAGATTTTTCATAATTATCTTCAAACGAGTTGTTCAACAAGTTTTTCACAACAAGTGGTTCTCTGAGCGCACAGTTAGCCGATAGAGTGATTGCCTGAGCGCACAAGTCATTACTTTTGGATCTGTCCTAAAGCACATCACTAAATACTGTGCGATTTGAAACTGCGCTGCCATTCAATCAAACACTTGTTTTCAGGTATTAATCAATACTTATTTCATCACTAAAGTCTTTTTACTGCCAATGGATTAACATTAATATCAGAGGAATCTCTGAATTCATTTCAAAGTGTCCAGTATTGAATTACCTTGCTTAAAAAATTCTTGATTCCGGGCCAATCATTTACTAGTTTTACTATTTTTTTCAATCTTTATTCTGAACTTTTTTTCCCAATTATTTATTATTTGAATCAAAAGAAGTTTTGGCAGAAATCTTAAGCTAAAACACTGTAACTGAGGTTAAAATCTATACTTATATCTAATGCTTAATACCTGTGCTCTCATAGTTGTTAACCTTTACTCTCAGTTGGTATTCCTATTATTTTGTTGTTATTTTAAATCCCAATTCATTGTCTGAAGAACATATTCTTTATAAGAAAAAAAACATTTCTTATTATTATTTCTATTAAACCACAAGTGCTGTGCGGTTAGACTTCCGTGAAATTCCTCATCGCGTTTGAGCCAAATATTTTTAACATTGAAATTCTTAACATTTTTTTTGACTTTTCTATGAATTTATTGTTAATATTTTACAGACAAAACCACTAAAGAAGAAGAAAAGCAACGATTTGTTACTCATTTTATACTAAGAACTGAATCAACAGAACGTCTATTATTTGTTGAAAAAATTCTTCTGAACCGAAGTCTTATTATTAATAATATTCAACAAAAACGGGACACATTTTTTTTGAATAATTAAAGGATAAAGTTATGCCAAGTTTATACTGAACTTGTTATTCGTTTTGCTATATTTTTCTGCTCGAGTTTCTGATTTATTCAACTTCACTTCAAACGAGGATTCAATTAAAGTGAATATAATCCTCAAAATCAGAAAAATATTTCTACTTTTGAATTAAAAGGTCAGGATTTTCAACAAATAGGAGAAAATGAGCCAAAGGTATGTCCTTTAAGTTATCTTTTGAAGTGATTTTTGAACTTATAATGTCATTTAAACGAGAGTTTAGTCCGTATTTTAAATAATTATTTTAACGAAAATTACTTAATATTCATTCAAAGCCAATGAAATGTTTTCAAGTCTTCTCTTTGATAAGAGTTGTTATCATGCAATGAATAATGTGACCTTGGCTATAAAATATTTATCATGCTAAATTGCTAATTAATTCAAATGATATTTTTGACTTTCAAGCTGTTGGTAACTATAATCTTGCAATGAATTGGACTGAAAATAAATCTGTTTTAATACAATAAATAATAAAAACACTTTTAGTTAAAAACTGAGAAAACTTTTGCTCTAATTTTTTGTTTTTTAATCAAAAAACACATTTATTTAATTCAAAATATCTTTTTTTTCAATCAATAATTCTTCCTTACTTTTTATACAAAAATTATTATTCGTAAAAACAAGTTAACTTTCAATCAAATTTAATTTGAAAAGTTTACTTTTTCAACTAGTTAATCAAACATTAGTCTCAGGATAACGACTCTGAGCCTTATCTTTATTATAATTGAAACACTAATTGAAGAACTGCTCTATTAATTAGATTTTCATATCATTTCTAACAAACAGACCATGATTATTGAGAACAAAAATAGTTTTTACATAAAGAGCCTTGATTTTAGCTAAAATATAATTAACTTTCATATAAATTGTTTAAAAGACATAATTCTTAGTATAATTTTTTTAATTGAATTTCATTAAAATCGGTAATTAATAATCACTTTTTTCAATATTTATTTAGATATCAGCCATTCAAAGGTATTCGAGTTTTGAAAAAAAGGCCTTGGATCAAATTAGGAGTTAATCTGAAATATTTTGGTATATATTTGATTTTTATGAATCTCAACTTATTTGAATAATTCAATTAGCAAGTAAAAATTTGATCTCAAGTATAAACTTGGTCTTAATACAGTAAAAATAAACTACAGTTGGCCCTCGATTCAAACAAATTGTCGGTGATTGCAAAACTATCTGGTTAAATCAAATTATGGCTATATCAAGACTATAGGAAAAGCAATACGACCACAGCATTAGAATAGTTGTTTTTAACAATCAATGGATGTTTAGTCAAGGGGTATGTATTAATATAATGAAAGTGCTCTTGCTAATATTTGCCTTGAATAGGGATTTGTTCTTCATTTACGAGGATGAGTCCTGGCCAAACAAAACAGAAGCAAAACTACAACTAAAGATTACCAACAATACAATGCTACATACTTGAGTTATATCACGTACAACTGGTTATTTGAAAACAATGATGAATCGCCGAAATTTTAAATGATTTATATAACTTAAAGTAAATCAAGTAAAATTTTTCATTTAGTTCTACAAACAAATTGGTGAGTTCTTTTTCTCAAATGACTTCATAAATCAAGTTAGTAATAAAGTATATACAAATGGAGAATAAAATCAAATAATGTTAGTACTTCAATTTATCGTAGGTCGTTAACTTAATAAACAACCATGATTAATCAAAGACAAGGTATGGCCATTTCCCTATTTCAAAAGCCAAAAACCCTGTTAGGCCTCAATGAAGGGCCCTTATGCGGTTAGTCTCTGTTCGAGTTCGAAGACAAAAACAGGACTTCCTTTACTAACCCCACTAGGAGGCCGTTTTGTCTAGCCTTTGTTGAAGGCTCAACGGGTTAGTTTTACCCAGCCAAGTCAATGACCAAGGTGATTGTGTACCCAGTCAAATGAATGACCAAGGTGATTGTGTACCCAGCCAAATGAATGACCAAGG
>JAQFZL010001416.1:0-10493 GCA_034695685.1 Galumna lanceata | reverse complement strand
TATTGAAAAATTATTGGATTTTTAATTATATAGAATTAAATAAACATTTAATACGAATTAAGATTCTTTTATTATACATTTATTCAAAATATTGATAAGATATTTGGTTTTAATACAATTTTCAACAGAAAAGTATTATTAAAGTTTTGCACAAACGGTACAAAACATAAGAGAAATAAAAGATGTTTTAAATTCAAAACTATTGTAAATAATTGGACTAATAATTCAATTAAATAAATAGAAATTAACGGTTCTATCAATTTTGTTTTTCGGCATTTTTCAGTATTTTCTTTCTCAAGTGTTCCTTATATGAGAGAATATCGCCCTTCCATTTAGTAACGGTTCCCCTCTCACAGACCCAAATTTCTTCGGCCACCTTTTCATTAAAATAAATAATTAGATTTAGAGAAAAAAGATTAGTTAAAATCATACCTGACTTATAAGTCGGAAATCATGACTGACTAAAACCATTCCGCCCTCAAAATCATTGATAGCTTCGGCTAAAGCATCAATAGTTTCCATATCTAAATGATTGGTAGGTTCGTCGAGAAGAAGTAGATGAGGGACCTGCCACGCCAACCACGCAAATACTACTCGACAGCGCTGGCCGTCTGACAACTGACGAATGGGGCATATTTGCTGCCGACCCGTCAATCCATACCTTCCAATTATTTTACGCATTTCTTCTTTTTCTTTGACGTCAGGAAAACATTTCAACATATATTCGAGGGCCGACAGATCCAAATCGAGCTGTTCGTGAAGGTGTTGGTGATATCTCGCTATCTTCAAATGACAATGAGTTCGAACAATACCGTCAGTCGCAACCAATTCATTACATAATAGTTTAAGTAAAGTTGATTTTCCGGCCCCATTGGGTCCAACCAAAGCCACTCTGGTATCCAAATCAATACCGAAATCTAAATTTTTGTAAATATACGGTGTGTCGGATGTGTAGCGGAAGGACACGTTTTGAACCATAATAACTGGCGGAGGAATTGGACCGCACGACGGAAAGTAAAACTGAACCGTTTTGTCGTTAACTACTTTATCTGTGAGTCCACTGGCGACCATTTTACCAAGAGTCTTTTCTTTGCTCTGTGCCTGACGGGCCAATTTGGCCGACCCGTGACCGAAACGTGCGATATAGTCCTAAACACAAACATTAAATTAAAATTATTTTTCATTAATCGCTTAAAATATTTGGAAAAGTTTTCAGAAATCAATAAATCGCTTCGAGTATAGGTCACAGCAACCGAAGTCACTACAACTCGGCCTTTGAGTCATCACAAAATGTCTTTTCTTTGAAATTAAAATTATTAACAATACCTTCATGTGTGCGATCTGTGACTGTTCCCAATTATATCTCTTCATCTGATTTTCTAGAAGTTCAAGACGTGTCTTAATAAATGCGTCATAATTTCCGCCGTAATATTTAAGTCGTTTGTTATCGATATGAATGATTTGATTGCAGACACCATTCAGAAAGTCTTGAGAGTGAGATATCAGAACCAAAATTCGTTTATAAGACTTGAGTTCTTCTTCGAGCCAAACACAGGCGTCTAAATCCAAGTGATTTGTTGGTTCGTCCAGAAGTAGAAGATGTGGTTTGACATATAAGGCTCGCGCCAACGCTATTCTCATTCTCCATCCGCCGGAAAAGTCTTTGCATTTCTTATTTTGCATGTCTTTAGTAAAACCCAAACCATTGAGAATATATGCGGCTTTTGTCTGAGCCTTATCGGCTCCGATTTCATCCAGTCTTTCGTAGATATCCATCAGTTGGTCCTGACTCTCCTCATCGTCGTATTGCGCTAATTCTTCTGCGAGAGCTTCTAATCGGATCCTCTCCTGATCGACATCGAGCACAGCCTCGAGCGCTGTCTTCTCTGAGGGCGGCATTTCTCGAGTCAAGTGATAAATATCGATATGTTCTTGAATTGGAACTTCTCTTCGGCCCAAAGCCGCCAAAAGAGTTGATTTTCCACAACCATTGAGTCCAATGAGTCCATATCTTCGGCCACAATTAAGTTCAAGTTTTGTGTCCTGAAAGAGCTCTACGCCATGAAAAGTGATCGAAAAATTATCAATTTTTATATCTCTTGAACGCGGATGTATTGACATCACTCCAGTACAGGCTCTGGACTCGGCGTTCAGATCCATGTCTTTTTCAAGTGAGTGAACCAATTTCTCCTCTTCAGTAAATTTTTGAGAATCACCATTAGTTTGAGACTCTTCACCATTGGTTCCATTCTCTGTCGGCTTATTATTCTTCTTCTGATCCCTTTGTTTTGCTATTTCTTTCTTCTTTGCGTCTCTTTTTTTCTTATTATCGGAAGGCATTGTCTTTGAGTCAATTGATTTAAATCACAAATAAATTAATTACTTCAAATAAATCGTTTTTATCACAAAATCAATGAAAAGTAGTTCAATGGTTTCAATGAAAGACTTAACAGAAAATATAGAAAAATAAAATCAAATTAAATATAATTAAAATTTAGTTTCAAATAATTTAATGAATGATTGAAAACGTGACACAAAATGCAGTTTTAAATTATGACGTTTTCAGTAATAGCTTTGAATTACATCTACTCTTCATTGAAAGCATTGCCTAATATGTAGTTCAGTCTTTGCTTAACAACTAGACTGCCATCCAGTGCTTCATTTGATCTCTACTGAAGACAAACCATTCATTTCAGAGAATTTGTTGATGTTTTGAACACTAGAGTCGACACAACTGTCGTCTAATTGTCTTTGACTATAGTTTTGGCGCCAAATCTAAGGAACCGGTATTTAATTGAATTCGTATTAAATAATGGAAGTGTCTTTCGATGTGGACATCGATTTGGAGGACGACAACAGCCATTCAAATGATGGTAAGAATTATCGTTAATTGGATTTATATTTAATGTCTTAATTGTGGGAAAGACTGCGAACTGCATAACGATTGCGATAATCAGAAACTCTTCGATATATATCAGACATATTTAGACAAATCAGACGTTTCTGACGACGAATCAGAACCGGAGCTATCATTTAGTGATGACTTTTACCAATTGGTAGCCAACAAATGTCCAAAGACTCCCATCACTAACCGATCCATTCCTCAGATCTCGTGTTTGGCAGACATTGAAAGCCGAACGCCTCAAACCTCACGAAAGAGATCAGTACTGAATGACTCAAATCAATCCCTCGAAGAATCAACATCTGAGATAACCCTTCCCTGGAATTTAAATCAAATGACTGAAGAAGAGATCATTGGTTTGGCACAAAAATTAGATGAAGAATTGTTTAACAAAGAAAGTGAAGCACCAAAAGAGGCCGTCCGTCATATGAAGGATATTTATGACAAGAAAATTGAATTCTTGGAACAACTGTTTGAAGAATCAGAAAATAAATTTCAAAACAATTTACAAGAAATTTGTCAGAAATCAGAGCAAAGAAATGGTTTAATTGAAATGATTTCAGATCGAATCAAATCAATTAATTGTAATTCGGAAGAACTAAAACAACTTTTATCTCAATTAAGTCTTATTCAAGACATTCAAAACAGTTCTAACAAATGATTTTATTTGTATTTGTTTTACAAAAAAATTGATTATTATATCAATAGTCGATTATATGATTAATATCTCTGTCCTTAACTCTATCTTTAATTCATTTTGAGTTTAGTATAAATATTATATTAATTCAATTAAAATTTTAATAAATTTATTGAAAATTATTTTTTTTCATATTTTATATTATATTATATGATTGACATGACTTCTAATAATATGATTTCAACTTTATATTCAATTTATTGTTAATTATTTCTAGAGAAAAGATTTTTGGGAAAATCCCGATTTTAATTGATAAGGTTAATGGTCGGGAATTTATGATTAATGAATATATATTTGTCTGATGACAATACAAAAGTTTTATTTTCCCGAATTTTCCCCAATTCTTGATTTTTTTTTGAAAATTCCCGAATTTTATATTTTGAGCATTTCTTCTCCCGATAATGAAGAATATATAAGAAAATTTATCATTTTTAAT
Organism: Galumna lanceata; assembly: GCA_034695685.1. Lineage (NCBI taxonomy): Eukaryota > Metazoa > Arthropoda > Arachnida > Sarcoptiformes > Galumnidae > Galumna > Galumna lanceata. Next base: position 6,458 of record JAQFZL010001416.1, on the reverse strand, counting down.
ATAATTTTTATGAAAATTTAAATATAAGAAGCCTTTAAAATGTATTTTTTAATAAAAATATTATTTTAGGCCATTTTTCTAATAAAATATGATTTAAAATTGACTGAATAGACACAAAAAATACAGTTAATGTCGATATCTCTCTTTTTTCTATGAAGGAATATTTTGACAAAAAAGGAGACATATAATTATGTATTAATTATAACATTTTAATCCTAACTTAAAATTTCATATTTAAAAATATTTAATAAGATTAGAGATAAGCAAGGTACAATCCAGATACTCCTAGAATCGAAACCTTTTGTCATCTCAGCTTATAAGCATAATCAATATAACCTTGTTCATATTTGTTTAATATTGAGTATAGTCAAAATGAACAAGATCAGTTATACATATAATGTGAGAAATAATTTATTAAAAAATCTAATAAATCCTAAAATTGAATAATAAGTTATTTAAAGTCTTTACTAATGTTTTTAATTATATTAAATAAAATGAAATAATTTAAAAGCATTTAATTAATAAATATTTTATTTGAAAAACTTAAAGTAAAAACAATTAATATAACAAAAGTAATTAACAAAAGGGCTCCAACTTTGATGAGAGAGAGGTTTGAGTGGATGTGCGGTCTTTAAATGGGGGTTAACTTTGATTTAGATTCTGAAAAAAAAGATAATATTAATAATAATTAAAAACTTACATATCAGTGAAATTACTGTAACGTTACCAAAATTACCGGTAATTTTACAAGTAATTTTGGTAATGTTACCGAGACTAACATCCTTACATATCAATGATGAAGGGTTTGCACTCCAGCAGAGATTGCCATGCTCATTTCTCACTTTTGAATAAATTTTGATTTTTAATCGATTTTCAATCAAACGATTTACAACTTTTAGGAAAATTCCAAAATTCAATCCTAATATTAATACAAATAAAAAGACGTAATTATTGTTTTCCCCAAAAATAAAATCCCAAACATTTCAACGTTTTTTTGCCGTCAAAACTATTATTCATTTAATTCATTACAAAAATTTTATGCATTTTATCGAAGAATAGTTTTGAGACAATGAATGAATCGCTGACTCTTTTATCCCAAACTCTTCTTCAAACTCTTTCGGCAGACATTAATGTCAGGAAAAACGCCGAAAAGCATTTGGAATCGATTGAAGGCAATGAAGGCTTTGCGACTCTTGTCCTTCAATTGATTGATTCAAACCAATTGGATATAACCATAAGAATGAGCGGATCCATTGTTTTCAAAAATTTTGTTAAAAGGAATTGGAGTGAAGACGAAGACATACCCAATAAAATCAGTGAAAACGACAGAAAGCAAATCAAAAGAGTTATCATTGATTTAATGCTTAGAAGTCCGGAACAAATTCAAAGACAATTAAGTGATTCCGTGAGTATTATCGGTCGCGAAGACTTTCCACACAAATGGCCGAACCTTTTGGATGATATGATTATGAAAATGAGTGGAAATGAGAACAATTTGAATGTAATTAATGGTGTCTTACAAACGGGTCACTCACTGTTTAAGCGCTATCGACACGAATTTCAATCAAATGAGTTGTGGACTGAAATTAAATATGTTTTGAGTCGTTTCGCAAAGCCTTTCACTGATTTGTTCATTTGGTTGAATCAATTGGCGAACACTAATCCAAATAATCCTCAAATTTTGAAACCGATATTAATATCATTAATACTTTGCGCCAAAATTTTCAATAGTCTTAACACTCAAGACTTACCAGAATTTTTTGAAGACAATATGCAGATATGGATGAATCACTTCCACGCTTTACTCTCCGCTGATTTTAAATGTTTACAAACCACTGATGAAGAAGAGGGCGGACCCATTGAAGAGCTAAAGTCTCAAATTTGCGATAATATAGGAATGTATGCACAGAAATATAATGAAGAATTTGAACCCTATTTACCACAATTCGTTCAATCGGTTTGGAGTCTTCTTATAACTACTGGCAGTCAACCTAAATATGATATACTCGTGAGTAATGCCATTCATTTCTTGTCTTCAGTGGCCGATCGAAGTCAGTATCAAAATCTATTCAAAGAGAACAATGTTTTGGATCAAATCAGTTCAAATGTTATCGTTCCTAATATGGAGTTTAGGGTTTCCGATGAAGAACTCTTTGAAGACAATCCCGAAGAATATATTCGTCGCGATATTGAGGGTTCAGATGTTGACACTCGACGAAGAGCTGCCTGTGATTTAGTTAAGTCTCTCTCACGTTATTTTGAAAAAGAGATGACAACAGTCTTCGGTCAATATATTCAACAAATGCTACAAAAATATGCCCAAAACCCGAAAGAGAACTGGAAGAATAAAGACGCAGCCATTTATTTGGTCACTTCTTTGGCAGTAAAGGCTGGAACCGCACGTTTGGGCACAACTGACACATCAGATTTGGTTAATATCACTGAATTCTTTGTAAATGTTGTTCGTCCAGATTTGGAAAGACCTGATCTCAACGAAATACCTGTTCTAAGAGCTGATGCTCTCAAATATATTATGACATTTCGAAACCAATTGCCACTCAAAGAAGTTATACTTCCGAGTCTACCACTAATTATTCAACACATGAGTGCTAATAGTGTTGTCGTCCATACATATGCCGCCAACACTATTGAAAAATTGTTTACTTTAAGGGATGGTTCACAGAAATTGGCCTTGATCAAATCTAATGATCTGAATACAAGTGGTCTCACCGGTCCTCTACTCAACGGACTGTTTGCTATTTTAACAATTAGTGGCTCTCATGAGAACGAATATGCGATGAAAGCTATTATGAGATCTTTTAGTCTTCTGCAAGAAAACGTTTTACCGTATTTTCCGCATTTGTTGCCTAAACTGACCTCAAAATTGGTTGAAGTGACCAAAAATCCAACGAAACCGCATTTCAATCACTATCTCTTCGAAACCATTTGTCTATCGATTAAAATTGGATGTAAAGTCGATCCCTCTATTGTAACGAACTTCGAAACCGTTTTATTTCCTATATTTCAAGAGATTTTGATTCGAGACGTCCAGGAATTCATGCCCTACGCTTTCCAGTTATTCTCTCAATTATTAGAATTACATGAAAAAACAGTTCCGGAGCCATATATGCAATTATTTCCGCATTTGTTGACACCTATTCTTTGGGACAGACCGGCCAACATCTCTCCTTTGGTCCGACTTTTGCAGGCGTTCATAAAGAAGGCGTCGCAACAAATCATTGAAATGTCAAAATTACAGCCATTGCTCGGAGTTTTTCAAAAATTAATTGCATCGAAGACTAACGATAACTTCGGATTTTATATTCTTCAGAGTCTCATAGAATATGCAGACCCGCAGACTATTATTCCGTTCACTAAAAACATTTTTCTTGTTTTGTTTCAACGGCTGACCAGTTCTAAGACTACAAAATACATCAAATGTCTTCTCGTCTTCTTTTCCCTTTTTATATACAAATATGGCGTTCAAACTCTGGTCGAAACAATTGATTCAATTCAACCAAATTTGTTTGGAATGGTTTTAGAAAAGCTCTTCATTCCAGAGGTTCAAAAAGTGTCCGGAAATATCGAAAAGAAGATATTAGCGTTCGGTATGACTAAGATTTTATGTGAACTCGAGTCAACAATTGTTGGACATTACTCTAACTTTTGGGCGCCATTACTCAAATCATTGGTAGCACTCTTTGAACTACCAGTCGATGAAAGTATTCCAGAAGACGAACACTTTATCGAAATAGAGGACACTCTTGAATATCAGGCGTCGTATTCTCAGCTCATTTTTGCCGGAAATAAAGAACCCGACCCTTTGGCTGGAGTTGTGGCCGATTCTCGTTTATTCTTAGCACAATCTTTGGCCAAATTATCGGTTAGACATCCGGGAAAATTGAATCCAATAATCACAACAAGTCTACCCTCGGGTGCGGTCGAGTTTTTACAAAAATATTGTGTCGCCGCAAATGTAACCATTGCTTAGTTTAATATATTTGTATTTGCAATCAATTGTAATAAATTTCATATCAATTATTAATTCATAGTTTTATTAATAACCAAATATTGAATTTCATTTAAACTAATATTTTGAGTTTTCTCTCAAACTTAAGGAATAATTTTATTTAAATTCAAGTTTTTTTTTGAGTAAATAATTCGATTTAATCAAACCTTTAATCAAAACTCAATTATTATTAATTAATGCGATAATCTTTTTCGAGGGATTCCCAGAACTGTTGAGACATTTGTGCTTCAGTTTTATTTTCTCTGTCGATAACTATAAGTTTGTCTAAACTCTTCTCTTTGTTATCATTGAATAAAACTATAAAATAAAAAATTTTAAAAAATATAATTAATTTGTTTTATTGTTTTCTTACGTCCGATAACTTTAGAGTTATTCCAAGTTTTATACATAACTCGCATAACATTCGCGAGAATTAGATATTCGTTACAATCATTGGATTTGTTTTGTTTTAATTGTTTTACTCTATTCTCCATTTCTTCCAATTGTTTGGTAAGAGTTTTGGTTTTGTTTGTCAGTAATGTTTTATATTCTTTTTTGTCGATAAGTTCTGTCCTCAAAGAGTCGAGACATGAGTTCAAAGCAATGGATTCGTTGTGTAAATCAGTTTCAGTTAATTCGTCGGAAGTCTTGCCGTCGATATTAAGATCTGATTTTATTATAAGAGATTTTAAACGATTTTGTTGTTTGTCTTCAATTTCTTCAAATAAATTATTTATTTGTTTTTGTTTTTCGCAAATTATGTCAAACTTTGAGTCGAAAGAAGTCAGAAGTTCTTCAATCAATTGAAACCAATTTCGGTGATTATCTTCAAAACAGTTTAAAGACTCAATGGTTTTATCGCTGTTTTCGATCTGAAAAATAAAAATTAGACTCAAATGTTGTCATCAAAAGACTAACCGATTCTTCAGATTTGGTTTGAAGTGAAGACGAGTTCGACATTTCATTAATTTATATAAAAAACAATTTTCAAAAAAATTACAAAAAGTTTATAAACAAAACAAAAGCGCCAAAACTTTCCGTTGATTTTCAAATAATTGTAAACAAATAACGACTCAAATATTTAAAAATAATTTCATAAATCGATTTAAAATTCAAATAAAATTATATTTTCTTTAATTTAAATAAATGAAAGCAATTTTAATGTTATTTTCATCAAATTTAAGTAAAATAATTATTTGATTTTATCATAACTAGATTTGGCCAAAATTGCTTTACACTGAATAGTTTTTTCAGGTAAATTAAAATAGTGTTCCATAAAAGGGATAAAATTAGGGGAAAAGGGATTTTCATGATATCATTAAAAAAATTTTAAGTAGCATTTAAAAAATTAAGAAATTTTAAAATTAATTTTAATAAATAATTTTTATTAAATACAAAATTTCTAAATAGAAATTAATTGCAATTATTTTCAATGAAATAAGTGTTCAAAATGTGTCAGATTCTATGTAATCAAAATTAATTTCAGTTATAAACTAAATCAGATATAGATGTAATTATTACAAAAAACCAACAAACATATTATCAGTGATGGCAAAAGGTATTCAAAAATACACCTAAAGATGAAAAATATGCCAAATAGTCCCCCTGAGACGAACGCTCGAAGTATACCCCATCCAACGAATCGCAGACTTGGATTTCCGAATTTAGGGGGAAATTTTTTATTTTTTTTAACAAATTTAAACAAAATAATTAAACTAAAGAAAATCAATTAAGTTAAGTTTTTAATGAATTGAACCAGCCCGAACCCAAGAACATTTTTACAGGAAAACCCGAAAAAGCCCGAGAAAACCCGAACTTAAATTAAGCATTTGATAAAAGAGTTTAACTTAACTATATTTGCATAAATCAATGTAAGACACTATAAATAATAACTTATTTTTTTCATTTGAAATAATTTTTATCTGTTAAAATTTCACAAAAGTTAAATAGAAAATTTTTATTCACTAATGAGATATTTTGTTAATTAATGCTAGAGTTTAGAAAATTCTAATTAATCGTCGAATTATTTTGAAAACTTCACTAGTTTTGAAATAAATTATATGCAACAAATTAGTAATGTTAACAAAGTTAACAAGTTCATATTTTACTCTGTTAACGCTATTCTAGAGCATTTAATTATTTAGTCGTTCTATTCTTATATTGAATGTTAAACTTTTGAGGTAATACTTTTATCGAATCTGTGTATAATTTATGTGTTAATACAATATTCTAAGTTTCTGTTATGTAAAGCGTTTGTCCCATTCATTAAAAGCTGGTATTATATAGCAAATAACAGTACGCCCTTTATTCATAACACTCATAGAGAATACATGGAAGAGAGATATTAATAAGTTAATAAATCTTTAAACTCGCCTAGATCTCCTAGATGGAATGACAATGGTTGACAACGTCTGGAATGTTTACAGTAGTAATAAATGATAATATCTAT
>JAQFZL010001415.1:0-10496 GCA_034695685.1 Galumna lanceata | reverse complement strand
GATAAATTTAAACTTTTAACTAATCTTCCGTTAAAACAACTGATAATTGCAATGATTTTTTAGATTTAATTTCAAATCATCTACTAGGTAAAATTATTTAAACACGAATACTACTATATAACTTATCTAGTATATAATTTATCCAAAGTTGACTGTAATAATAATAATATTTTATAAGTTAGAAACCGTTGACTACTTAGTTTTTAGACTTAGTTTTTAGACTTAGTTTTTTCTTCGCTATTTTTATCAGTATTTTTAGGGATAAAATGATAAGAAATGTTATTCTGAACCAAATGTTTGAATATATTTGTGTAAATGTTTGAGAGATTTGTGTCCTAATGATTGTTTAATCTTATAAATTAGTGCGAAGGTCTTCAAAAGTTAAGTTAAAAATGGTGTTTATATTGATATAAATTGTGATAAAATGTGTTTCCATTTAATAATTGATTTCATTTAAATGTTATTAAAAAATATTTAAAGTTTTTATATTTTCAATGATTTTATATGAAAAGTGTTGACTAAAAATAGTAAACTAAACCAAAAATTATGATAATATTTATAAATTTAAAAGAAAATGAAAGTTATTTTATTATTTATAATTTGTTTAAGTCAAACATTTGGAGAATATTCTGTAAATCAATCAGTTTTTGATACAAAACTTGTTTTCAATGTCTATCGTAAAGACATTTATAGCATAAACTATGAAAAACTCAATGAATACCCAAATGGTATCGACTATAAAGAAACTGATATATTAGTGAAAATCTATGACTACAAGTCATATATCGGACAAATTGACTACAGTCTGAACGCAAATCTACTGATTTGGAGAGCAATTGATCCTGATAATGCTCTATTTGCCATTCCCATTGACAATAGGTCTGAGTATTTGATAATTTTAATTGTTTTGGCTATCAATTCAATAATGAACTTGTTCACTTAGATCTGATAATTTGTTGGGAATCACAAAAAGAACCATGTTGACTAAATTGAACAAATCATTGTCTTTGAAAATAGCAATCGATTGGATCCATAATTTGCTGTTTTATAATTTCAATGAAAAGATAATTGTAATGAATTTGAGTGAACCACAACTCAGTTATATTTTAGTCCAACAAAAGTCTTTTGAGACAATTCTCGACATTTATGTCAATCCTTTGGATTCACTTATTTTTTGGAGTGTTTCTGATAATAGTATTTATAGAAAGACTCAAATAATGAGAGCCTCTGAAGACGGGTCTAATCAAAGAATTATAGTGAATGACATGAAAGATGCCAGTGCTCTGACACTTGACCTTAAACTTAAAAGATTATTCTGGATCGACAAACTTCAGGTACAGTTCTGTTCGGCTGACTTCAATGGTAATGATTTTAAAACAATCTTACATTCGGGACAATTGTTCACATCTTCGTATTATATGACAATATTTGAGGAAAACCTTTTTTGGTCGTCTTATTTCAAGAGCTCAGTCTTAAAGACAAACAAATTGGGACTAAACGGAACTCATTTTGATTTTGTGGTTAAAGGGGAACAGAACTCAGAAATCGAGTCAATCAGAATAATTGACTCAAGTCTTCAGCCCCAGACATACAACCGTTGCTTTAGATCAAAATGTTCTCATTTGTGTCTTCCTCTCAATGAAGACACATATCATTGCGTTTGTCCTCAAGTTTTTACTAATACTCATCGAAACTCTAATATTGTTTGTGAAGAATCTGTAAGTTTTCATACAAATGCATAACTAAATATTTAATTTTCAAGATTATTAACTTCGTATTTATACTAAAAAATCAAATGTAATTTAATATTTGAGTGAAATTTTAGGAATGAGTTTATTATTCAAATAATATTTTAAAATAATTCATAAAAGAATAGTTTGAAATTTTTATCAATTTTTTGATGAAATACTAGAATTTGTGAGAATTTTCTTAAATTCATTGAATTAAACCTTAATTTAATACATTTTTCAGATAAACTATTCTGAGAAAACAGAATCTGAAACTCAACTGACAACTGAAGAAGAAAACAATGAGACAAATGACACTGAAATGACCATGCAAGTCTCACTAAAAACTGATTCTTTACCCTTAAATGCAACTCATATTTCTAGTGATCTTTCAAACGATAAAATTTCAATAAAAAAGAGCACAAATTCAGAACAACTGAAGTCTTTCTGCTTAAAAAACTACGGATGGACTCAAAAACTATATATTTTACTAATAATTTCGCTGTCATTTAACTGTGTGTTTGTCTTTGCATTCATTTATTATATTTATCGGCGAATAAAAAGGTATTGAATGGAGTCTTAAAAATTGAAATTAAAATTTTTAATCCGTAGGAAACGACTCGAAAGTAAGAGATCTGTTCAACAGTTGAAGGCATATGAGTTCCAACCAATTAGTCGAGAAAACTATCATTTGATTCATTCAAATCCACTCATTTCTAACAAAAGTTGTATTAAATTTGATTGCAGTGACTCTCAAATTGAATGACAACTAATATTTTTTTTGCTAAACTTTTATATAATATAATTATATATAAATTATTGATTTTATATAAAAAATACCCAAAAATTAAAGTCAAAGACAAATGACTAAAAATGTATAATAATTTGAAAACAATTCAAAACAAAAGTCAAAACTTTTGCCAAAAAAAATTGAATATAAAATGAAAAATATTTTCTAAAACATTTATTTACATATATTTTACTAATAAAAAATGAGTTCAATTTAATTGCTTTAATTAATTAACAGTTAATCATTATTTGCGTTCAGAGGGGGGATCCCACGGACCGTCAGTTTTTTTTTCACCAAAAATATGTGGGTTAATCCCCCGGTTAGTAAAAATCATTTTTCCGACATCAATAGCCTCCCGGTAGTGTCTTTTGTGGAACTTTTCCGGTGGAGCAAGGTTGAAATGGACCAGATATATTGTGGCCATCCCTGCACACAATCCTAGATATTTGAAGAAGCGCTGAGGTTTAGTTGACTTTATGGGTCGCGCCATCCTTTCATACATTAATTGTCGTTACTTTACATTCATATTATTCTAAATTAATTGAATTTAAAGTTCAGTTAATTCTTGTTTACTAATGTTTTTGAAAAACATAAACACATTTTTGGTTAAAGACTTGACTTAACTCCAGATGTCATTCCTTAACATATGAATAGTTGACAGACTGTGCACTGAAACTATATCTTTAAAATGAGCATGCGCCAATAAAAGTTACAAAATATTCCGCTTTTTTAAATATCTAAAGTTACCTTTCACAGTTTTAGTTGAAAAAATCCCTAAAAACTGTTTAATTAAAAATTATCGCAAATTATATAAAAGATTTAGAATCTTCAATCTTAGTGATCTAGCTCAAATTTTCCCTAAATCTTCATTGCCAACAACTTCACCTTGCATATATTCTTGGAAAGTTTAGTCACTTTAGTAATATTTGTAAATCTTATTCTTAGGAAAAGTTTTATTTTTTAATTAATAAATATTTTAAAGTTATTTTTAATTGTAATTAAAGTCTATTTATGTAAATAAAGTCTTTAATAATGACTCGAAATGTGATACCAATGGAAACAATGAGAATAAGTAGCGCACAGACTGTCGACAAAAACCAAACGATAGGACTCATTGAATCGTTTTCCATATAAAGACAAAACACAATCCAAGAGATTGGGAACAAACGCATCACAATTAGTGATACTAACCATCAAATCAAACAAAATTTAAGATTAAATTAAGTATAAAACCAATGGTTTGTCTCTCACTTATGGTTATAAAACTGTTTGTTCGATAGGTTTTACTTCTGGTATTAATTCCGTTAATTTGAAACAATTGTCTCAAATGCAAGAATATGTTTGATATTTCGACCACCAGTGCTGTCATACAATAGCCGAAGAACTGTTTGGTTACTGTGCTTACGGTCAGACTCGATATTGTGAGGAAGTGGTGCGCTATTATCTCCCAACGGCCCGGATATGTCATGTTTTGTAGAGATAGTATCATATCGTATATAAAATATCCGTTTGAAAAACAAAGTAATAAATATGCGAACTCTGAATATGCGGTCTTCATATCTAAGGCCAGCGACGGCTCAATCAGTAAACTAAATGATTTTATTCTTATTTCAATTAATAGACTATGAGTTGATTAATATAACTCACGCTAAGAGACCAGCAAATGCTGAGATCACAGAATGCATTAAAGAGATGGTGATATTCCTCCACTTCCAACACTTGTATTCATTAGTAATTAGGTTTTGAGGCATTCCATAGGGATATGAATATAAGAATAGGTTTAGTTTTGTGAACAAAATAGCCGTTACACCAGTTATCAAAAGACCATAATTTGAGTTAAAATAAGACATCATTTTTGATGAAATGAGGAAAACTTCTAAATATTTGTCGTTAATATGATATTTAAATATCAATTAAAACAATATAAACATAGTTTTGTCTGCATTTGATTAAACAATTAATTTAATTGCATTGATATTCAAAGTAGAGCTCAAAAATTAATTACTTTTGAAATTCAAAATTTTATTCAAATGAATTCCGTTATTATTTCAATGACTATTAATTTCTCATTAAATTAATACATTTTTTAATTGAAAATATTTATTATTTATTTAAAACATATTATAATTTTTGATTAAAACTATTTTTTTAGTTATTAGAGGTTTCCTATTATTTAATTATTGTATGAGTAAAGGGTTTAATAGTTTAATGGATTTTTCTGCCAATATTTTTATGATATAATCAAATTAAGTTGAATTAGAGGTCAAAACAGAATTGACTGAACATTCAATTTATTTGTCAAAATAGTTAAAAATACTTTTATTAATTTAATTCAATTCAATTGAAGCATAGACTGAGTGTTTCACTTATTTATCAAATGTTTTGCACACTTTTTCTTGTTTTCCGTTTACGATAACATCTATTTGTCGGACAGTTTTTATTGGACTAATTGGCTAACAATTAGTGATTTCGATGTCCATTAAGTATTTCCCAGAAATTTGCTGGAATCGATTGTAAACACTCGATGAAGAAACACATATTTGAGTCAAAATTTTAAATGAAAATTGTTTTTAACACTTTTTAGACATTATTTTAGATATGTTTGAACTAAAAATCCAAAGAATAAATGTTTTTCTTCATTTGATTTTATTCGTTAACTTTGGTTACTCTTCTGAGCAACAAAATGATCAAGGTCTTAATTTATCAATAGCTACCAATTATTCGGATATTTCACAAAATGATTCGGATAAGTAAGTAAGCAATTGATTTCAATCATTCAGAGAGATATGAATTTAATAATAATTTAAATTTCAGTAAAATTCTTATACTCTATTCAACGCATTTCTCTATTATTGAGTCGGAAATCAATGAAGACTTCACAGCACAGATCAATACCAGAGTTATTAAAAGTCAATTATCAGATCCAACAGAAGTTTATTATAATTTCCGTCAAAATTATATGATTTTTGAAATGATTGGCTTTTTATATATGTCTCCACTGAATATAAGTCATGTAGATATTGAAGGGGTCGAAGTGGTGGTCCCGCCAACACTTGGTAGTCAGTCAATAGGTCTTAGAGCTAACTCACAGTTGAATATCGATTGGATTCACGACCTCTTGTTTTGGATTAAAGACAGAAAGCAGATAATGATCGCAGATATCAAACAATTAAAGAAAACTGTTGTTATGGCAAACAAATTATATGATTACATGACTTGTTTAGCGGTTAATCCCATCGACTCTTTTGTCATTTGGATTGAGTTCGACAGTGAGGCCAACGAATACATAGTATTCAAGTCGTTAGAGGACGGATCAAACAGACATCAACTAATGATATTCAACACTCATATTAAACGAATTGAATTTGACTTAAAGTGCAAAAGAATTTACTTTTTATCTACTTTTGAGTTAAGTTCGACCACATATGAAGGCGCCGACACTCAGTCTATTGTTAAGTCTCACTCGATATTCCAGTTTGAAGTACAGAATAACCAAATCTATTGGATTGAGTATAACAGCAATCAGTTATTTAGAGCTGATTTGTCTGAACATAACTCACAAATAGTTCTTAAAGACATCAAAATAATTGATTTCAAAGAAAATATCAATAGATTTAAATTAATTGATTATTGGCGTCAACCGAATGGCACTAATTCTTGTCTAAAAGCCAACTGTTCTGATATATGCATACCGTTTGACATAATTTATTATCGATGCGTTTGCCATCAGATTTGTGATGACAATCAGGACATTCAGTTGGCTTTCAATGAACACCAATTAATGAGTTCGACCACAACCGCCACAACAATCAATGAAATACCTGTCACTACTCCTAATACAAAAGTGACCTCTCGTACTAATTCAACATCTGACAAGATCATTTATGATCCCATTGAACAAAAAGACTCCCTTATATTCAATCAGAAGAATATTACTGAAGAAGAAGAAAATGATCCGTTTTTTAACTTAAATGATCTTGATTATATTCATAACTATTTCAAAAAGGAAGTATCTAGTGGTTCTCCATTTATATCAAGCTCAGTTTCAAACAATACTTCTCGTAATGAAAGTGATGTCGAAATTGAGTCTAAGGATAAGCCTTCAGATAATAGTGCTTATCATTTAGGAAATGATCAGAAAATTCAATCGGAAAACAAAGATAAACAGTTTTCTCAAAAGACAAACATTGACTCAAAACACTTTAGAAATGTCTTTACAAACACTTCGATTGAGATTAAGAACGAAAATAATGAAACAGATATCGATTCCAATAATATATTTGTCGATGAAATCAAAGAATATGAGTATCACTACATTCCAAAGACATTATATCATCCATTGATTTATGGTTTAATTGTACTAACAATCGGTCTATTCATCGGAACTATACTCTCTTCGATCGCTATCAGAATACATGGAAAACACAAATGGTATTTACTTTTCAATTAAATAGCTATCAATCAAATGTTCTGTTTTTTTGTTTTTAAGTCGAAGTGCATATAATACAAACACTGGAACCTCAAATAAATGGGATTCCGTGGCGTTCAAGAAAACTGAACAGAATATTTATTTTGGAGCCAAATATACAGTCAAAGATGAAAGCCTTTACTAAATTAATGTTTCATTTAATTTGTTAGTAAATAGTTCTCTCTCTCCCTTTTCTCTCTCTCACTCACTCTCCCTCTTCTCTCCCTCTTCTCTCCCTCTTCTCTCACTCTCTCTGGACTTTGATTTATATTCTGTTTTTGCATTTAATCCGAATATCTATTGAAAGAGTGATAAAGAAAAGAGGTTTAGGAATATATCAAAGTTAAGGTAATTTAGTGATCGAAAACATTTCAATAACTTTTGAGTTAAGACATAAAATTTGGACAAAAATAATTTTTGAGTCACTGGTAAAGATAGTGGAAAAGTTCTTAAGAAAAATGAATGTTTTTGAAAATTGTGTCAAAACTATTCTATTTATAATAAGTTTTATTTCGTTGAATGCCTTCAAAGAATTCATTTCAGGTATTATTTATTGATTTTTTGGCTAAAAATCCGGTAATGTTTTGTATGTCATTCATCAGAAGCACTTCCCTGTAATGGTTACGTCTATATGAAGGACGATCAGAACTGCAGCTGGTTTTACAGGTGCGACATTAGTGGCCGTTCGCAACACTTAGAGTGCTATCCGGGCCTCATCTTCAATGAATTGATCAATGACTGTGACTTTCCCCAAAACGTTCCCGAATGCGCTGAATATCCCTTTCTCTGCCAGTTTTTATCTCTTTGTTGGCCTCCAATAATAACCATAAATAATTCATCTATAAGTAACTCATCCATGAATAGTCCCTCCATTAGTAACTCATCCTTTAATCTGAACGACACTGAAATATAATATTCTCATTAAAAATATTCATTTAATTAAAAATAATTAAAACCAAACAAAAACATATCATTAATATTCAAATTTTAATGATTTTATTATTATTTAATTTACTTGAAATGAGTTCATATTATTAATGAAAAACTTAATGAAATAAAATTTGTTGTAAATATTAATTTTCCTGATTTGGGGCTAAAACTTGACTCAAATAAATCCTAAATAAATGTTATGAAATTTTCGATGATTTCACTCCTTATTAAAACTTAGGATCAAAAGTGAAGAGTATTTGAAAACATCAAATAATAAATCAAAAGTGCATTAAATCTGGAATTCAGTACAAAATCTGACAATATTTTAGATTAATCTTATCAATGGAAATGTCCAGAGGGTTAGTCTTTGACTAAATCATAAATCAAGTTATAATGCAATAAAATAAATGAATTTTAAGTTCAAAAGAAACTTAAAAACTAATTTCGATTCAATTTCTTCAAAACTAATGTTTGTTTGCATAACACGTTTTTTTAAGTATTGCATTGAAAATAACAATCTAGGACAATTAAAACTCATATATCTTGTCCAATTTAAGTATAATCAAGCACATCCACTTGAGCTTTAAAAAGAGATTTTATAATTTTATGGTTTTCTTAAACATGAGGTCAACTTTCAATTGGTTTGAATGAAAGTTCTTTGAAAATACATGACTAGAATAATGAAAACAAGATAAAATAACCAAGTACAAATATTTGGCACCTCTTTTACTCTTAATATAAAACAATGTTTTCATTAAAATTATCTGAAAATTCGCCAAAAAATTACTCAAAAAAGGTTTTTCATTAAAAAAAGTCAAACTTCAGTCTTAAGGAAAAAATATTCTCTAAAATATTATCAATATTTGGATCTAATTCTGGTAATAGTTTTAGCGCTCAAACATTAATAAAAAGGCATATCTTCGAAGAAAAGTCAACTCAGAAGTGATTTTGATAAGCAATCAATGCATAGCAACCGTTGAAAAAGTTTGAACGAAGAAATTTCTTGTTATCCTTGAGTTAATTTAATGAATAATTAAAACTTTTCTTCACATCTCAGGTTAGAAATAGAGTGAAAACTTTTGCAAACAGTTTTAAAACGTGGAAGTTTACCTCTTAGTGCAACTATTTTCGCCCTTACCTTGAATTTTGTGTCTTTTCTGTGTTGAGCTCTTCGATGGCCAACAGAAAAAAATTTATTAATTTCGGTTAAAAAACACTTTTTATAAAAAAGTAATAAAATATAAATTTATATGTATTTCGTAAAACTACTCTTTGAATGTCGTTTGAGTTTTGTGTAAAAGGATTTTGTTTTTAGGATATATTGGGTTTTCACGTATTCTCTCACTATTTTTTTGAGGATAATATTGGGTTAAACTAAAGCCTCAATTTGTTTTAAACCAAAAAATCGGTGAGAATTCTAGTGATTGTAATCTATCATATTTTTATATGTTTGTTAGTTCTTACTTAAGAAGAGTTTGGTCTAAAAATATGTTTGAAAACTTACTTTACTCATACATTTTGAAGAGATTTTATAAGAAAATGTATTAAAAGCCTTTACAATATGTTTGGTAAGTATTGACTGAAAATTATTTTTAAAAAATTCTAAATCAAAATCTAATTATATTTAACTCTTAAAAAATTAGTTAACTCTTATAACTTAATTAAATAACTAGTGAACGTAAAATGTAGCATGCTAAATTTACTAATGCAATTAATAAGACGTATAATTAAGCTTTAATTATGTCGGCTCTTGTTTTTTGCATCAAATTTTCAAAACTATTTAATCAAAATTCAATAAAAGTTTTGCAAAAATCTAATTAACTATTCTTTATATAAAGCCTTTAAATAAAATATAATGTTATTCGTAATTGGTTTTAGTCAGTGGACTCCTTAGGCGTTCATCAGTACAAACCTCTATTGTTCATTCAGTGGAACTTTGACTTGATTTTTAATCTTGTTAATATAACTATCAAAGTCCTACTGAATAGATTATAGTTCGGTTATATATCATCCGACAAATATATCATCATTTTGTGAGTATTATTTATGTTGTATTGATTTTATTTTGATGAAATTCTATATAAGCAAGCAATCTGGGCAAGGTTATTGTGCAAGGTATAGTATATTTATTATTTTAATGATGTTCTCTAAAAACATGAAATGTTTGAAGGATTAAATAAAATTTTATATTAAATTGATTTCATTTTTTATGAAAATCTCTTTCCGATTGATTTAAAACAAATATAATGAGGAAAATGAGATTTTAATTAAATTTTTGAAATAATTTTTTAGCTTATGCTGTGAAATATTAGCAAGCACATTCAACTTATTCATATGCCACTTTATTTAAATGAGCAAGGATATTTTCTATTTAAGTGCTTTTACCTTGGTGAGTGACTTAGTTGAAAATATGTCAATACATATACTTGGTCATCTCATTCAGTAAGTATAATTAAATATTTACCATTTGATTGAATATATAATTTACATCACAATGTAATGATTACATGTTCTCTCTCTCTCTCCCTCCCTCTCTCTCTCTCTCTCCCTCTCTCTCTCTCTCTCTCTCCCCTCTCTCTCT
>JAQFZL010001414.1:0-10496 GCA_034695685.1 Galumna lanceata | reverse complement strand
GAAAATATATTAAAATTATTTTGAGACATGTCTTAAGCCTTCACTCAATTTAATTTAGGGTTTTGTGACAAACATTTAATTTATAATCAATTAATTATAATTTATTTATTTTGTCCAAAGATTTGGCGGAACTTAATTATGATAAATACAGTGAAATATTCAACCAAACGATATCAGAGAACATTATTTTGGAAATTAAGTAATTATTTAATCGTTACTCAATATATTAAATCTAAGAGAAATCAAATAGAAATCAAAACCAAGTGAGTGATTGTGGATTTCCAGCGATACCCATATATGCAAAGCCTTTCCCTTCTCGATATTCATCAGAAGATTTTCGTAGTCATTACCCGAATGGCACTAAAATGCAATTCAGGTGCGAATCATCCTTTCATTCAATGTATTTTCAAAGTAAAACCAGAAAATGCATTGAAAGAAAATGGACGGGTAGTGTTGGTAAATGTGGTAGGTACAATGATCGGTACTATGTCAATATAATGTATTAATCAATTAACTAATAGAAATAAATTATGGGAGAAGAGTACAACTGATGGAAGTTTTGGTGTCCAACCAAAATAAAATAAAAAGTGTTTGGTCACAACCACTAACAAACCAAAATAACACTACAATTGATTATGACTTTGAAGGAAATGCTTTCGACAATTGGGACGGAAGTAAATGCGCTCCACTTAATATGACAGCCAAACAACAGCTGATACTTAAACTTAACGACACTCAACCTGTTTCTTCATTGATGGTTGAGATTCACCCTGGAGGACTATATGGTGGTCTAAATAATTATGGTTTGAACAAAAATATAAGTAAAAAGCCATTACTGGTGAAAGTGGGGGTAAATATTTGCAAAGCAAAGACAGTGTTTGATTATCCTCCGCATTCCACTCATATTATATTCATTTGCGATGAAATAAATGGGAGTCGAGATTATTCTCACTCTATTGGTGTCGACAGAATCGCTATTTATGTAAATCCAAATCAATTCGATAAACAATTTGATCGAAACAATACAAGTCTCTGTTCTTTAACTTTATTCCATTCATCGGAAGACTGCGGAATACCTGACAGACCTCTCAATAGTATTGTCAAAATCGATAATAAAATCGCTTATTATTCGTGTGAAGAGGGATATGAACTGAACGGTCGGTTCAATAAGTTTTAATATTTAAATTGACTATTATCTGTTAAAGGTGCTAGTTCTGTTATGTGTCTTTCCAATGGCAAATGGGCACAAGAATTTCCTATATGTAAACTCAAAGTGGATTTTTGTCCAAAGATATTGGTTATGCAAGGTGTCTTATGTAAATATATTAACATGGCAAATGAGAAGCGTATAATAATGGGAACTTTAATAACTTGTCAGTGCGCACACATTTTGACAAATTTTGAAGGGAAACCATTACTGGTTGGTTCCCGAACACGAATTTGTATGAAAAATAGTCAATGGAGTGGTTCGACACCTTTTTGTGTTGATTCAAATGAGTATCAGAACACAGGATATTCTGTGACTTTTTCAAAGAGAGCTCTAATTATAATATTTATTGTAATGATTTCGACAATAATTGTTATTTTGTTAATAATTTTGATCGTTTGTAATCATTTAACTCAAAAGTGTTATCAATGCTTTTCTTTATGCCTTAAATCAAACAAATGTGAGGCCAATCAAAATGGAATTCCCATTAGATCTGAATCGCAGGTAAATATTGAAGAAATTAATGAAACACTTAAGACTTTAGCATCTCTTCCTACATCGACAACAACAAAGTCCAGAATAACTACAATTGAATAACATTTACCATTAAATAGAAAATATTATACAAATTGTACTCATTATTCACATGAAATTTCTGTTTGACTCATCTTTCACTGGTATTTATCAATGAAAAGATGTCCAAAATTAGCATTTCTTATCGTTTATTTGGAGATTACACAGAAATATATGTGAATATCTGTGCGCACTAACACTGATTGTATTATATATTTATCAAAAATTTTATTAAATAAAATACTGTTTCATAAATTTTAGTTCCTTTGAACCAGAGATGACTAACTTTGAGATAATTTTATAAATTAAATATTATATAATAATTAATTTAAAACTATTTTTTATTTAAAAAACATTTAGTTTAATCAATAATTTTATTACTATTTAATGATAAAAACAATAATTTTATTTATGAATTCAACTTTTTTTTTAGCAAAGTTTAAAACTACTGAAACAAAAGGAAATTTATCAAATTGAACTTGTTTACTTTGTCTAATTTGCTTAATTTGTATGACAACTGTTAATCTATTATATTTGATAAATTCTTCAATTGTTTTGTATAATTAATTTAAAATGAAATAAACATTTGATAAATTTATTAATAATTTTTTCTTAGTCTGAGATTATATTTGTGTGCATTTGTCCCCCCATTAAAAGTTTGACATCTTTGAAGAGTCAGTGAATTTTAGACAGTGGTATCATTTGTATAAGAAGTTGGCATTAGTTTATAGATGAGAATATGTCTACCCTTTATAATCATAGTTTATATAATTAGTAATGAATTGCTAGTTGATAGCAATAAATCAAAAATAAGAAAACACTGAATTTGGAAAAAACATATTTTTCAGTAGACTATTGACTGGAATAAATGCTGAATATTATAAATATTATAATTATTTTGAAGATATTTCTTATTGAAGAAGCAAGGTAAACATCCGAAATGCTTAATTGACAAATAGGGCTCACACACTTTGTACTTTGAACTTGGTAAATGATCTCTGATTCTTTAAATTGCTCTTAACATTAATTTAAGAGTAAATGTATAAAAGACCTCAAATTTGAAGATATTTTGCAAGATATTTGCACTGAAAGTTATCACTTGAGTGTTATTGACGGATGATATGGTTAGAGGTTGGGATGAAAGAACTCCATTATTCTCAAAGTTTATATAAGACAAAAGTACGGACTCTGACATCGCTCTTCTGGTCTAACAAATAGTTGTATTTCTCTTAAGAGTGATTTAATAGCTATTATTGTAAGACTGGAATTATTTTCAAATACTTTAATGTTTTCCACTCTTTTCTGAATCCAACTCTTTTGATAACAAAAATTATGGTCTTATTCAACAAGAAAGTAGCACTACTCTTGGTGCTAAGTTTCTTGGCCGGTAAGTGACCCAACACTAAATTTTTTGAATAAATTTAATTGTTTGAAAAATGTCTTTTTTCTATTCTTAAGTTTAAATTTTAAACTCAAGTAAAATTATCTATTCTAGTAATTATATCAATAATCAAACAGAGAAATTTTCTTATTTTTAAATGATCCTAGCTTCTAATTTATTTAGAATTTTGTATTGAAAATTATTATTAATGTAATAATTGACATTAATTTAGCTTTTATGACAAATTCAAACAATAATTGATTTTCCATTTTTAAAGTTTTCAATTTTATTCACAATTTGAGATTTTTTTTTTTAAATAAACTCTTGTTTTATTTAACTTAATTCTCTTTTAATTGTATTATATTAAAAGTTGTTTAACTAATTTAAATATAAAATACAAAAGAGTTTATATTTATTTTTATATGAATTCAGAACTAAAGAAAATAATGAACAGAATAACCATTGATTTGTTAATTTTTATTGAAAAATTATACTAAAAATAAACTTTAAATTAAAGTTAATGGGAGCCATCATTCACACCAAGATCATAGCCCTGATGATATTTTGGGATTATATGATCACTACTTCCACGAACATCACCACCAAATTCATTCTGAGGAAAGAAATTGCGGTCAGATCTGTCCAAAAGATGTGCCGAAATTCCAACAGTTCGAAGTGGGACAGGTCTATACAGTGGAAGCCGACGGACAGACAATCATAAAATCAAAAGATGGAATCACATTAGATCTCAAGACTAAAGTCGATGTACAAGTATTGAGTCCCTGTGAGTTCTCTCTTAAATTGAGAGACTCGCAGGTGTCGGGAGTTCCGAACCCACAAGAGCTCAATCAACAACTCACTGGAAGTCCTGCTTTGAGATTCGGGGCTCACGATGGAAGGGTTCTTGGAGTCTGTCCCTCACCGGAAGAAGAAATCTGGATATTAAATGTGAAAAAAGCACTTTTGTCTGCGATGCAAATCACAACAAAAGACTTGTCAACGACAACAACTCTTGAAGAGGTAGACTTTTCTGGTCACTGTCCCACTACATACCGACCACTCTCAGACACATCTGATTCAGCAAACGTTGTGATTGAAAAGACAAAGAATTTAAATAAATGTCACTTAAGGCGTAAAAAACTTTCTGGTTATCAGCCAAATGTATTGACTCCTTTCCTCGAATATATGAGAGAAAACCTACCGTTTGAAGAATCCCACCAAAAATGTGTTCAAGAGATCAAAAACGGACACCTCTTTACTGTGAAATGTGTTGAAGACAAAACTATGATGAATCAAAAATCACATTTTGTTTCAACACTTAACTTACGTTTTGCGGGTAAAGCGCCGGCTGTAAACACACCTTCCGGTCCTCCAGCTAAAAATGCTGAGTCTCTTTTAATGAACAGGTTAACTATACTTAACTTTACTAAAGTAGATCTTAATTGTGATTATATTTTATTTGTTTTATATGATAGAGATGAGCAAGGTCCAAAACCATTAAACGAAGCCGAAGTCAAAAATTTATTGAAGCAAATGTGTGCCGAAGTCAGTGAAAATCCAATGACTTCAGTAGTCCTCCAATCATACCATTTATTGATGAAATCTCTTCAAACACTATCTGAAGCTGAAACTCGAAACATAGACAAAGCACTCAAATCAGGAGAAATATGTCCATCACCTAAACTGAGACAAATATTTCTGGACGCCTCTGCTTTCGCTGCATCGGAACCATCCGCTCAGACTATCGTCGATGCAATTAATAACAAAGAGTTATCCGAATTTCAAATTCCTTTCTTTGTCAGTGCTTTCTTACTTAGAGGTAAAATGACTGAGAAGATAATCGACAAAATGGTGGCTATCATTGAATCTAATGATTATCCTAAAAATACCATGATAGCGATTTCAATTATGGTACGAAACTATTGTGCCAAGACCAATTACCAAGATTGTCTTCAAAAAGCTGAAGTCAAGAGAACTATTGCAGCTCTCATCAAAAAAATGGAGGAAACCGACTGTAATTTGAAAAGAATAGTTGCCATCAAAGCGTTGGAAAATATTAAACCAAAATCTGATGACTCCTCGAAAAGCTCACTCCTAAAGTGGGCACAAAAATCGGACGCAGACACTGGAGTTAGAATCGCAGCCATTGGGGCCCTCAAGACAATAGCCGACGATAATATTAGACAAAAATTGATTGAAATCTTAACAAAAGAGAGCGAACCCACAGAAGTGAGAATTACTGCCTATAAATCTGTAGTACTTTCGGGCGCAACCGCTCAACAACTCGAGAGCATTAAATCAGTTTCAGATCCACAAATTCAAAACTATATTAGATCTCACATAAAGAACTTGAAAAAATCATCTAGGCAAAGTATATTGCCAGCCAATGCACCTGAATTTGAAGAGCCCCGAAGCAATGGATGGGGAGTCACCCGAAACTCAGCCTTTTCATACAAGAATATCAGTATGGAAAGTGATGTCATTCATCCCAAAGGATCAGTTATTGCAAATCTTTATACTTTTGGAATATTTGCTCCAATCGGAGGTAAGATTTTTCATGAAAATTTTTAAGAAATTATTTTTATTTGAATTCAAACAAAAATATTTTATAATTTTTAGGTAAAGACAAACAAATTTTAGAGATTCAGGTGAGACAGGAGGGACTTTCACAACATCTTCAGAAACTTGTCTCCAAAGGCATCGGTGGACCAGAAGTATTGATGCAATTATCTGAGGAGTTGTTAGAGCTCTTGGCATTTCTTAAGGACTCAAACCATAAGCATTCGATAACTTTACAGATTTCTGTACTAATGTCCGGCAGAAATATCTTATTTGTCGATACTTTTGAGGATATTCACCAAATATTGAGTTTAATCAAGAAATTGCCACAAGAAGTAATAACAGAAAATGTTGATTGGGCAAAAGTAGGTTCTATTAGAGATGACCAAACAGAAGAACCATCACTTATGGGTTTTCCAGTGGTTCAGAAATTCACTGAGTATTTACTGATAGGAGGAAAAGGACACCACACAGTCTCTGTAGATAAGACAAATAGAATTGGAAAAATGAGAGTAACCCGAACTAATGTCTTACTAATATCTGGTGAAACCACTCTGAAAGTTCGTAATTATGGACCGGGAGCTGGATATAAGGTGAACATTGAGTTCAGTCCAACACTGAGTGGAGAGTCTGTGGCCACTGATGGCAGAATATTTAAGGCTAAAATCGATTTACCGGCTGAGAGAAGAAGTCTTTTGAAATTCATACAAAAGCCTAATATTATTGATGCCAACGGTTTGCCTAAAGAAAGCAACGAAATTGAGGGCCGATCTAATGATGACAACACTGAATGCCGACAACTATTCGGTTCGTTATTTGATCTTAAAATTAATGGTTAAATGACTTGTTTTTATGAATCATTTAATTTAGGTTTAAATATATGTCGATCACGAAATTATCTAGATTATTCTCCTATTCCTAATGTTGAATATTATGTAACTAAAACTGATCCATCATTGGAGTCAATTGAGGTAACGTTGGAGAAGCCATCGTCCAGTGCCACACGTGACCATCTCGTCTATTCAGCTAAAGTTAACGCTGGAAAACGAGAATATCTTGCTCAATTTGAGCTTAGAAATCCAATAGAAGGCATGAAAAAGGCTAATCTAAAATTGGTAACACCCGTCAGAACCATTACAGCCGACTCTTCGCTTTTAAGAAGTGCTGACGGAAACTCTTCTAAGATGGAAATCGACCTCAAAGTGCCGAATGTTATCGATGTTAACACCAAATATAGTGTTGAAAAGAAGGGCGAAGAAAATGATGTGAAAGTTGTGTCCGAATATCAATTTCCGGGATCTGATCGCAAAGAAACTCTCAAATGGAACCGAAAGAGTTCTTTTAGTTACAAAAGAGAAAAGAAATCCAAACAAATTAACGCTTTATTTTTGGGTGAACTTCAGTCAACACAATTCCCTGAATATAACTCAAAGATTTCTTATTCATCTACTTTTAAACCCTATCAGAGCGATGATAGTGATCTGAAGATTGAATGGGGACCACAACTCAAAGATAGGGTAAGAATCACTCATACATCCAAAATAGATATCATTGAGTTGCGTCCCTTCCAAATGGTTACCGAAAATAAGCTTATATTCGAGGCAACTCCTCTTCAAAAGAATTATGAGATGAAAGTGAATTCTGATATTTCAATGATTAAATCAAACCCTAAATTAATTCGATTGGATGTGATTGGGAGGGATCTCGAGGGAAGACCTGATCACGACCTCAAAGGCTTATTCAAATACGAAAGAACTGAACAACCCGTTCAACAAATTGTTAATATGAGTCTATCCTATCCGGGAAGAGATATCTCCTTTTTCAGTGAACTCAGACAAATCAAAGATTTAACTTATGCGGGAAAAATGCTATATTCACCACAAAAGGGAAAAGTCGTTACTATTGAACACAAAGAGAGGTCAGTTAACTATTGTTTTAAAACTTGTAGTTTTGAAATATTCATCACAGAATTAGACAAAATTATTAATATTATATAAATTATTAAAATATGTTTAAAGTGTAACCAATCCAACCAAAGACTTCCACTGGGATTCGGAATCCGAAGTCTCGTATTCATATAAACCGGATAAACTAAAAGTCAAGACAGAGATTGGTTGGGAAACTCCCGAAAAATTTGAATATAAACACACCGTTTCCAAAGATGGCAAGAAATACAACGAATGGGACGTTACTTACGATAAAAAGACGAGTGAATTAGACACTGAAATCACTACTCTTACAGAACGCTTAGAATTGAAAATCGATAATATAAAAAATCCCCGAACCGTCCGATTTGGGGGCAAAAAAGGACCAAAATCTTATAAATTGTCATTCATTCGAGTGCCTAAAGAGTCGTATACATTGAAATTAGATTCTGCTGAAAATCTATTTATAAAAGAGGTAATTCTCCATTTATTCTCCATTTATTCCCCATTTATTACCATTTTATTCCTTTATAACTAAATATATGTATTATATGACAGTTTAAGGCCAAAGTGTCCCGAAAAGAGAAGTCAACCCTTCGAGTGGTGACAAATGAAATGGAATTAAACACTTATATTGATTTGATATCAAAAGACAAGAAAGTGCTTCACACAGATATTAAAAGACCAAAGTCTCAAATAGATGAGGTCGGAGATATAATTTACTATCCGAAAGATCGTAAATTGACCTGGGATTGTAAAGCCAGTAGAGAAGGAAAACCATATATTACACTGGAGTCACAGCTCTCACCGAAGGACAGAACATATTTTATATTTAAAAAAATCAAAGGTCCGGACAATGTCTCTAAATTTGAATTCTTTTATGATAAGGGTGTTTATGGGGCCGCACTCGACTCCAGTCGATGGAGTGCTGCTCTCGAAGGCGAGTGCAAAAACAATAAGAATTTCGGAAAACTGGGTTTTGTCAACAAAATAGACAATTATGAACACAAATCACAATACAATGTCTCAAATGGAATATTAACCGTTAAGTCTGTCAGCGATAAAGAGAAGCAAACGTTTACTAAATTGGATGCAGTCATTGGACGTAAAATTATTTCAAACATTACTCTAATTACTCCAAAAATTAACGCTCAATTGACGTCTAACCCACTCGGAGAGAAAAAGACTCTTGTCTTCAAATTAGTGAGTCCAGTATATGACCACAACGAATATGTAGAATGGGCACCAGGGAAATATCTTAAAGTTGATTCACTCGTTCATCTTAAAGTGGAACCCGAGAAACGCATTAAACTTGACGCTTATCTGACCCGTCAGGAAGAGTCCACTTTCAGACTGACTGCTCCACAATTGGATGTAGACATAAGACGCGTCAAAACACCAAAACCTAAATATATCTTCAACACAACAATCAATGGTTACAATGAAATACAAGAATTTGATTCAAACCCTTCGTTAACACCCTTTCAAAACTTTTTGATAGTTCTTAAGAAATACTCCGAGTCATATACTTCTAATAATTAAAACATTTATTAAAAAAAATTATTAATATTTTAATCATTTTCATAACCTTTTCTCTGAATTATTATTATTTTTATTATTTGTAAAGTTTTAAACAAATTCTGTTTCTTTTTTTTTAAAAAAATAGACTTATTTTTGAGACATTAATTTTAATTAATAATTAATTAGGCAATAATACCTTGATATATTATAATTATAAAACACAATCAAAGCAATCAATAGAATTAACTGTTAATAGTTATGGTTTGTATGTAATACAGTAGTCTCACAGCTATTGAGACCCTTCGGCTCCAAAACAATTCTAAAAGTTTATTATCATTTATTAATTTAATTTAATATATGAAAACTTAATTAAAATTCACTTATGTATGGTCTTAAACATCTTCTTAAAAAGATTAAAACTAATCTAGTTTCTTAATTTCTGAATTCTAATTTATTTAAAATAATAAATAGTTTAAATTTTTATCCTTTTGGCTATTTTTTAAGCAAAAAACTCCATTTGATTCACTTTTTTACAGATTTTGTGTATCAATGAATTAAATTTTCACTTATTTTTTACTTCAGTAAACATTTTTCAAATGAATGAAAAGACTTAATTCGATAAAGTAGTGATCAGATGAAAGATAAATAAAGTAATCTTCGAGATTTTACTGATTATTTGGTTAAAGTGATTGAATGTCAGTAGAATTCGCTTACTTTTACCTTCTTTTCTACATTTCTGAATATCTTTAAACTCATAGAAAGTTAATGAAAACTAAAACCCAAATCATATATCGCTCTAATAAACTATTGTGAATAAAGCAGTAGTGTTTTATACCTGTCCTCAATACACACTTAAACATCTGTATTTATCAATAATAGTACTTTTATCAATGGTAATACATTACATTCTTTTGTAAGTTTTAATTTATAACTAAAGTGTTTAACAAAAGTCTCTTATTTTTGCAAAATATTTATCTAAAAACTTATGATTCATAAGTTATAAAAACTTATTAAAAATATAGTAGAAATCATTATTAGAACATCAATATTAAAATACAATATGAGTGACATAACAAGTAATGACTCTCTTAGATCTTGTAAATCTTGAAACACTCAAAGATGGGTATAGATTGAAGATAACTCCAGATAATTCAATCTTTTAAAAGTATCATAAACATTTACATGAAAGAATGACCCCAACTATGGTTTTCGTCTAATGGGGTTATTCCGGATCACCTCTCTATTGTAAGTTTGTGGCCATCATTTATAAATTATAATAAAGTATCAGATCAGGTGATTAGTTGATATCAATCATAAGTCAACTCAAGGG
>JAQFZL010001413.1:0-10498 GCA_034695685.1 Galumna lanceata | reverse complement strand
ATATTTAATAAATTTCTAATAATAAATTAAATTATTAAATGGTTTGATTTTTATATGAACTTGATAATGCAATTTGAGAGAATATATTTACCCTGCACCAAACTTGTTGCAAACACCACTTCTAAATTGAATACATGCTTTAAATTAAAAAATTTCACTAAATATTCACTAAAAGTTCATTAAATTTGATTTATTTATAGGCTATGGTTTAAACTATAATTTATATTTATTTAAAAATCAGTTTTAACTTAATTGAAAAACAAGTTTATTACTAATTTTTCTCCACTTTTAGATATTGAATTTTCAACAAAATAATAGTTTACAAACAAATCATACTTTAATTAAAGTCTTCGTTAATAAACTGATAAAGAAATTAAAGTTTGGATTAAACTATAGTTTAAACGAATTTGTATTAAAATTACGATTTATTTAAACATTTTGTGAAGACATAGATATTTACCCAAAAATTTATTTAAAAATTTTACGTTCGATTCAAAAGATTTATTGAATGAAAAGATTATTAAAGTTATTGACATCAGATATAATATTTACAGTCGAAAGTAGTGATGGTTAATGCGATCTTTCATTGCAGAAGGGAATACCGGTCCGAATGCAGGCCCCAGTGCAAACCCCAGTGCACCTCCACCTACACTTCCCAAACCACAAATTGCGCACAAATCAATGCACGGCCCGACTCGGACATCAACTGCTACGAATGGCTCCCTATCCCGGGCTAATCAGAAAACAATTCCAGCACACATTCCTAAACCTCAAACATATAAATCACATTTAGTTTCTTCTAATTTGGTTTCGGGAATAACGAGTTCAACAAATCATTCTTTTTTCACTGGAAAAGAGCTCTCAGAACAACACCAAAACGATATGAAGACCTGTGAAGTAAGAGGTGGTCACGAGACTACTATTGAGATCGTCAAAGAGAAACTCGGTTTAGGGCTCAGTATTGTTGGCGGTTCTGATACTCCTTTGGTTTGTTTTTATTATTTTCTTTAAATTGAAATTAATATTTATTTAAAATTAGAGCGCAGTCATCATTCATGAGGTATATCCGGACGGCGCGGCCGCACTCGACGGCCGACTACGACCTGGGGATCAGATATTAGAAGTTAATGGTGAAGACCTTAGAGATGCGCCCCACGAGAGGGCAATCGCAGCTTTAAGACAAACGCCTCCAATCATTAAATTAACTGTTTTTAGAGAAAATACCGAAACTCTCGAAGAAGATATAAATGATATCATAGAAATTGATTTGAATAAAAAGTCTGGAAGAGGTTTAGGTTTGAGTATAGTTGGCCGCAAAAATGGATCCGGAGTTTTCATTTCAGAAGTAGTTAAGGGCGGTATCGCAGAATCTGATTCTCGACTTATGGTTGGCGACCAAATACTAGAAGTTAATGGTCAGGACCTGAGAAATGCAACCCAAGAATATGCGGCCGCTATTCTTAAGGCAAAAAAATAATAATTACTTAAATTTATTTTTTTTATTTCCATTTCAGACGACGACCGGAAAAATTCATTTAAAAATCGGTCGTTTGAAAGCGGGTTCGCGTCACTCAAACTCTGAAAACCTTTCGACTTCCAAATCAGATGAAATATCGACCGATGAGTGAGTTCTTCATTATTTAAAATTCTTATAAAATTTATTTTGTAATTCATTTTATTCGCTGCAAAAAAGGCGGTATTAAATGAGGTCAGAATATTCATTGTATTCGTTGACTATTCCTTAAAATACTTAAAAAATATTTAATATAGAAATTTATATTTTATTTTTGACTTTTTATTCATAAATTTCTTTTTAATTACATGAATAGACCCCTACAACAAAAAGAAATATTATTAGAGCGCGGATCAGATGGATTGGGCTTCAGTATTGTTGGAGGAAATGGTAGTGTTCATGGTGATCTACCCATTTATGTCAAGAATGTCTTCGAAAAGGGTGCGGCCGCTCTCGACGGGAGACTACAGAGAGGAGATCTAATTGTTTCAGTCAATGATATGCCTCTCGAGGGTCTGACCCACGAGGAAGCCGTTGAACTGTTGAAAAGCGTTAGCGGAACCGTTAATCTCATTGTTTTGACGAATTGATTCATTTTTTATGTTATTATTATTAAGTTTTTCTGATTATTTGTGAAAAAGCTTTCAATTGTAAAATATGTAAAGTTATGCCTCTTTTGCCTTAAAGTTTAGGTCATATCTTCGAAAATAAATTATTGTTAATCAAGAATTGTTTTTATCATTAAATGGCAAAAAATAACAGTTTTTATTTACAATTTTAATAATTTGTTTAACCAAAAGATACAATTTTACTATAAAAGTAAGTAAAATAAAATAACATTTTTTAAAGTTTGAATAAATTCAATATTTTTATATTCTTGTAATTTCCAAACGAAAATCTATGGGATTCTTCAGAAATCAATTTTTTATTTCAATCAAATATTTTATAAACACTTTTCTTTCGGAAGGTTTGAGTGAAAAATATTTCTTTTGTAAATCACTATATCTTTTAGTCACTGGAATTACATCTCTATATTTCCAGTCCTTCCAATTTAAGTTGAAATTAATGAGTAAATCTATCTTTTGTTCGTTAGTAGTCATTACATCTTTCGGTAATTTTTGTTGGAATGCATTCGTAGTTAAATCTTTGAATATAATAACAGCCCTCAAAGCAAACCATCCGCCGAACTCCGGATGAATACAAATTCCGAGCGCTTTCTTACAATTTTCAAATTTATTTATTAAATCCGGTTTATAATAAAAAGCGGCGCCGGAAACATGAGCTGCCGTTTGAACCAATACTCGAGGAATTTTATTGGGAAGTATTTCAAAGTCATGGATAACTTCAATAGACAGCTCTGACATATTCTGTGCCCATTTAAGAATAATTTGTAATTTTGTAATAATTTTTTCAGTTATACCTCTTTTACAGAATTTAAGTGATATCGCATACAATCATCGATTGGATCAGAACCGGAATCAGTGTCCGACCACTGCTTCCGAAGATAAGGAAGAAATGCATTTTCAAACATATCGGGAGTACTTATTACTAGAAATGCCAAACAATTGCCATCGAATTTCAGTTGAAATTTTGGTAAAACCATTTGATTATACCATTGGATCTGCAAATGACAAACATTTGTTAATTAAATAATTTAAAAATTATAAATACTTTGAAGGGATTCACTTCTAAACCAAATGGCGATAATTCACTCTTCAGTTGATTTGAAAGTTCTTCGAATTGTTTTTCATTCAAATTCTTTAAATTCATTTTTTTATTACATAAAAACATAAAAAGCTTTAAAATTAATAATTTTAAGTCAAAATGTGTTTCAATAAAATTTCAAAGTTTAACAAAATTTCGACAAAATATGAGTCAAATAATAAGAGGAAAACAAAATTCATTTTAGAAATATAAGTCGAAAAGTCTAGAAATAACTTAAAATTACATTAAAGTATCGTTAGATTATCATTATATCGTCATATATATATACATTGTATATCGTTGTATATATCGTTATATAACTATTATTTCTTAACATTTCATAAATATTTTCTAAGAAAAACATCGAAACATTAAAAACGTGTTTTTGTTTATGTTTTTATATTTGAAAATAAATTGTTTGAAAAGTAATAATTTATTACTAATAAATAACTCAAATATTTTCTTCAATTTATTGAATAAATTTTATTCTATTCATTTATATTCAAATGAATTCAATTAATTAATATTTTGAACTAAAAATAATAAAATTGTGGTAAAAGTGTCACCAATTTTAGCATTTTATAGGAAATGCGTGGAATGATTTGAGCTCAAATGACAAGTATTTTATTTAATCGATGTCTTAATTGTGGATTTAAGACATTTTTTAATGGAAGCGTTCATTCATTTGGAGGAAAACATTTTCTTCCAAATAAACAGATTTTACGAAAGTCTTCAAACTTTGAGACAACTAAAGAAATGGACAACAAATCAATTGATTCAGAAGTTGAAAAACTATTGTCGGACACAAAATATGAAGAATTAAAATGTTTTAACTATCGGTCATCTGTTGAGACAAAACAAGTAATGTTAGTAATGCCTCGACAGAAATGGGGCCATAAAAAGATGTCTCCCGATTACGCCAAACATCTTATGAGTGAAACAATTTCTTTGGTAAATACGTTACCGAATATGAAAGTAATCGATTCAGTGATGATATCGACTCTTGACATCAGGAAAAGTCAAATCTTTGGTTCAGGAAATCTTCAATTATTAAAGGGAAGGATTCGTCAAAACCCGAGAATCGATGGAATTGTTTTCTCTTTAGATATTCTCAATTCATTACAAATGACTCAAATGGAGTCACAATTAGGGGTTGACGTCAGTTAAGTCTTATATCTGACCACTTATTTCATATATTTTCTTCAGATATATGACAGATATTCAATTGTATTGAATATATTCAGACTTCAGGCCAACACTAAAGAGGCGAAACTGCAAATAGCTTTGGCTGAAATCCCATACATTAGGAATAATTTAAGAGCTTTTGAGAGAAGTGGAAATATCAGACAAACTGATACTTTTCATGAAATCGGAGGTTTTGGTCAGACATGGATTGAAACCCGAAAATTGCTTTTGAATGAACGCGAAATGAAATTAAAGAAACTCTTAAATAGAATCGAATCCAATCGAAAAATTCTTAGAATTAATAGAGAGAAGAAAGAGTTACCGATAATAGCAGTCGTGGGATATACTAACTGTGGAAAGACTTCATTAATAAAAGCTCTTACAGACGACCAAAAATTAGTTCCTAGAAATCAATTGTTCGCAACTCTTGACGTTACGGTTCACGCGGGAAGACTTCCTTCTGGTTTGAAAGTACTCTTTACGGATACCATCGGATTTATTTCTGAAATCCCCATCTCTTTAATTCATTCATTTCGAGCGACATTAAGTGAGATCAGTTGCGCTGATCTAATCATTCATGTCTTGGATGTAAGTCACCCAAACTATCGATTACAAGAAGAAACGGTTCACAAAACATTGGATGATATCGAAGTACCAGAAAAACTTAAGAATAATATTATAGAAGTGGCGAACAAAACAGATTTAGTCAATGATTTGGGTTTACTATCAAACCATAAATTATGCATTTCTGCCACTCAGAGGACAGGTCTTAAAGAACTATTAATTAGAATCGAAGAATCGATTATCGCTAATACCGGAAGATTGGAGAAAGTGTTGCAGTCAGTCATTAATATATATATACAAAACATTTATTTTGTTTTAAATTAATTTATTTAAAATAGTGTCTCAAATGGTGGACCACAATATCAATGGCTTTATAAAAATTCAGCGATTCGTGAGTGTAATGTTGACCCAAAAGATAGTAATTTCTTAATAATTAGAGTTTTTATAACAACTCAAGCCTTTGAAAAATTTAAGCATTCATTCGATCAAAAATGTACTCAAATTCTTGATTAATTGATTCGTAGTTATAAAATTTATGGCACTTTTTTAAAAATCGTATATCAATTCATTATTTTCTTGTTTTTGTTGTCATCAACTCTTATGCTTTTGATGTCTATTACTCTCGCTTTCAAAGGATCGACTCAAAGATCTGTGTCTTTTCAAAGAAAAATATATTTAATTTCTAAGTCACTAACAATTAAGACAAACCTTTTCCGTCTATGTTTTTTGCCTATACTTTCCTGTCCGGAGTCATTTTCCAATTGAATATCACTTCCAGAAGTGGAACAACATTCTGAGTCTGAACTCGAACTGCTTGAGCTGTCACTGGAACTGTCAGAAGCAACGCCTGTATCTTGACTTAAGTCAACCCTATCGGCCACAGCCGCCAATTCTGGCATTTTTTCTCTGAGAACTGATAACCATTTCTGAGACAATTTAGGCCGTCCTCTGACAGTCTTGTGCCAAACAATCGGAAAATTAGTGAAACTGCAAAAATTCTGTGTAACAGCTATAGAATCGGAGAGATTGAGCACAACATGCCACCAACCCCCCGGCACAAACACTGTTTCCCCACTTTTCTGTAAAATTTCTAATGGTTTATATTCTTGAGGCCAATCAGAAGATTGAGTTTTAGGGTATATCACATTAAACCAAGTGATGGCCTCATCTGTTTGTTTCCCGCCTTCTGTTGGCTTAACTCTAATTAATTCACGCGGAGTTGTTGTCGGGAAAAGACACCATCGCTTATAACCAACAATTAATGAATTCCAAGCACTTGTGCCCAATGGGTCGATATGTATACCAGTGCCGGACCTTTCGGGACCCATAACGAACCATCGATAGGGTGGTCTCTTCTCTTCTCCCGCGTATTGAAACAAATCGTCGTTAAAGTATTCGGGAATTGTGTAGTCGTCTAACAGTTTCTTCTTTCTTGAGTGCTATCAAACAATTTAATTATTAAAACAATTTTCCATAACTTTTCTCATAAATTACTTCTCCATAATTGCTGTCAAATATATAAAGAGGACTGTCGTCTGAATTGTTTTGCATATAATATACAAAATATTTCATTTTAAGTTTGACTGAATAGCCCTCATTGTCTTCACCGCATTTAAACTTCTGGTTTCTGTATTTTTTTGCTAATCTCTAATCCAATACAAAATTTAATTAAAAGTTTAGTTTTTGATATTTTTTGGTTTAATTCGCAAAACTTACCGAAAGAGTCCACTTTTGTGTTGCCTTCCAGTTATGGCATAAACCGGTGATAACGACGGGTCGGTACAACTTTTCATATTTTTCAACGAACTGTTCGGGTCTGACATCATTCCCATCGATTCTCTCGACGTTATCCACGAATGAGTCCGGACTCAAATTGAAAGTTTGACTGTAATTGTTTACTGTCCACGACTTACAGTCACTCAATTCTATTACAATAAAACTCAAGACATTATAATCACAAATCATTTAAATTTCAAATTTAAAAATCGGAAAATTTGGTCACAAACCGGGTCTGGCCTTAAGTTTAGCGTCAATTATCTTTCGTTTTACCCGACCCTCACATTCTTCGTTGTCTTCCATTGAAAATAAAGAAAATATTGTTTCAATTATTTAATTAAAGTTAAATAAATTAAATCATTTTAATTCATAATATTTTGTAAACACGTAATGAAAAACCTGTTGTCAATCATTTGAGTTCACAAACGATGTAATTATTTTTTTGAGGCCTTAAGTTTGAACTTTAATTTAAAATTATTTATAAAGTTTTGATTTTAATTTAAATCAAATAAAACTTTAAAATTTGTTATTTTTAACGATATTTTAATCAATTATTTTGTGACTTTAATTTCAAAGTTTAAATCTTTAGTAAAAATAACCATTAAATTGATTTTTAGCGAACGTTAGTTTTGTTTGAAAATCATCTGCAAAACGAGTGAACAAATCATTTCAATTATGAAAAGTTAATCATTAAATCATTTAATATAAATGGCCTTAAATTTTAAATACTTTTCTTTAAATTAGGAGTTTTTAATATAAATTTAATATAACTTAAATGAAGTAAAATTAATAATCAGTTTTTATGAATTAGTAATAAAAGTGACAGTAATTAAGTGGTATTACTGTTGACCACAAAGAATGGATAATGTTTGGTATTTCGGCAATTTGTTGGCCGTACTCTTGCGTTGGCTTACAGGACAGCACTCATACTCTGGTCAGTCAAAACCTCCCCTTTTTGGTGATTATGAGGCGCAGAGACATTGGATGGAAATTACAGTTAATTTGGAGGCAAAACAGTGGTATTCAAATACTACAGACAATGATCTTCTTTATTGGGGTTTAGATTATCCTCCGCTGACGGCATATCACAGTCTCTTTAACGCCAAAATGTAACCAATTTATCTTTAGATCAGTTTTTCGATTTTAAATATTTTGTTATAACATTAGTTTCTTAAATTAATTTTAATTTTTAATTAATTTTAATGAAGCGCTCAATACCTGAACCCTCTTTGGGTGGAATTACACAAATCGCGAGGATTTGAGGGATATTACCATAAATTGTTTATGCGATCGACCGGTAATTAATTATCAATTGATAGTTGATTTAATTCATTATTAAATTCATTAAATTTTCAGTTTTATTGGTCGATATATTAATATATTTTACTGCAATTTATAATTTCTGGTCTATAAGTTTGCGTCCAATGAAAACACGCGATAAAGCAGTTAATTGTATTATTAATTTAATTAATCCGTCGCTAATTCTTATAGATTACGGACACTTTCAGTAAGTTTTCATTGATTTCTCACATTTCTCTCATTAATGAGTATATAAATTACTGTTTAGATATAATTGCGTTTCTTTGGGTCTCTTTATTTGGGCATTAAATTGTCTGATGAGAGAAATGGATGCCTTGGCTTCAGTTTTCTTCTGTTTAGCCCTAAATTATAAGCAAATGACTCTCTATTATTCTTTTCCAATATTTTGGTATTTATTAAGTCGTTGTTGGAATCAAAAGAGTTATTACGAATCAATAAAGAAATTAATGTCGATATCGATTGCAGTTATCCTGACTTTCGGTATACTATGGCTGCCATATATTAATAGTTTGCAATCAATTACTCAAGTATTGCATCGAATTTTTCCGTTCGCGAGAGGAATATATGAGGTTTTAACTTAATTTTATGGTTAAAACTAATGAATAATAAACTAATTAAAGGACAAAGTGGCTAATTTCTGGTTTTCTTTATCTGTTTTAATCAAAATTAAGCGATACTTTCAAGACACGACTTTAGCAAAAATGAGGTAATATTTGGTTTTTGTGTTGAAATTTAACTCAAAGTTATTTATTTTTAGTGCTGTTCTCACAATAATATCGCTCATACCTTCATCTATAAAATTGTTTAAAAGTCCCACTTTTGTTAATTTAAAATATGCCTTGGTAATCCAATTTCAATTGTTAAACCATTTGTTTATAATTTTCATATTATTTCAGATTAATTCGTCACTTATTTTCTTTTTGTTTTCATTTCAAGTTCACGAAAAGACTATATTAATGGCTTCAATGTATGTCTTATTTTTTATTTCGTTTTTAAATTCACTTTATTTTAAATAAATTTGAAAATTTTAGACCCGTTTTACTCGTTATGGATAGACATCCGCTCTCATGTCTCTGGTTTGTCGTCATCTCTACTTTCAGGTGAATAGAATTTTGCAAAATATTTACAGATTAAAAAAATGATGAGAACTGCAGGGGTACTGAAAACTGTTGTAATGATACTCCACTTCGAGATTTGCTCGAAGTTCGATAAATTGCAGGACTGATTCACTTTATTTTTATTTTTTAGACATTTTAAGATAAATTCTAATATTGATTTATTTAATAATAGTTTGCAAACACTTCTAATAAAAGACGGACTAATGGTTCCATACTTTGCGCTCATAATATTTTTTATATTGGTTTATGTCAACGCCTTCAGTGATATCGATTCCTGGAATCCGATTTCATGGCGTGAAAAAGTGGTTCTCTTTAGTGTAAATTTTTAAAAGGCTTTAAAATCGATATATTAGTAATCAATTGTTTTGATTTAATAGTTCTTATCTTCAATAATTGGATGTCTTCTGTTGAGTATCGCCTCTTCGATATTTCCGGCACCGACTCGTTATCCCGATATTCATTCTGTTCTAAATTGTTTGTATAGTTGCGCACATTTTGTAATTTTTGGGCTATACTTCCATAGATTGCAATTCGAGTCTTTTAAAATTTCAATCACTTCTCCTAAAGGTTTAAATTATACAAAAATAAAAAATAAACGAAAAATCTTTTAATTTAATTAATAATTTTCCTCAAAATAATATAAAAAATATCTAAGGCTTTAAAACATTGGATTTTTAGTGATTTATCTTTCGAATTGATTTCCAATCGTTTGAATATTAGTCAAAAGGCAGACATTTGATTCATTTTTTGCTTAAAACAATTTCTTAAAACAAATTTAATAAAACATATATTTATTGAGTGTTTTGTGACATTTTTGGGATCAATAATGTCATATCATTATATAATTTAAGTATTTTTCAAACTAGTCTCAAGTTTTTGGGGAAAAAAACAATCAAAATGTGCCTTAAATTAAATGTTAAATAAATAATGATTTCAATAAAATTGTTTTTCAATTATTTTCAAAATAAATGTGAATCAAATTCTCAATTCTCTTATTTTGTAGATTTTCTAAACTTTTAATGGTTTCGTTGATTTCAAAACGAAGAGATTCTGAAAAATAAAAGTTATCTTTGGATTAATTTATTCTCAATTAATTTCTTTAGTGGAAATAACTTAAAAGCAGAGATGGTTAAAGGTCCGGACTCCGGACCTCAGGGTACAGATTAAGGTATTTTGGATTTTTGCCTCAGGGGGGGGGGTATTAGGGGGATATTTTGAAAAATGTTTGAAGAACCCTAAAAATGACAAATAACATGGTTTTTTCGATGTTTTATGTTAAATTGATAAATTATAGGTTAGTTTTGATAAAAAAATCTTT
>JAQFZL010001412.1:0-10500 GCA_034695685.1 Galumna lanceata | reverse complement strand
AAACTAATTATTTAAAATTTAATTGATTTGAGGAATAACTTAAGCAGTAATTATAAAAATGAATAGATTTACATATTTGTTAAAAATTGTCATTTGTCTTAAAAAATTATTAAAAATGGAAAACCGTTTCCAATAACTATGAAATATAAGAAGAAATATTTATTAAAATATGATCTAATCTTTCAAAGCTTTAGAGTGTTTACTAAAACTAATTAATTAGATTTATAATGGATTTGTTGTGAGACAGTTATCAACAGTTGAATAATTTTATTATTGTGTCAGCATTTGTGTCATAATTAATATTTGATTAATTTTTGGGACAATTCGAGTTCACACAACTATTTGTCAATCGATGAGTTCATACATAATCAGAGATATCCTAAACTAAAATTTAACGCAATATTTAGACAACAAAATGCTATCGATTTGCGGAATCGCAGGAATCGATTCGTTTTTAATGTTTTCCAAAACATAACTTTTATTGATTTAATTAAAGATATGCATTTCTTAAGTATTGTACTAAAAGTATCGGTCGTTGATCTCTGATTTTTCTAATATTTCTCCGAATCTATTGTTTATTGAATTTATAAACGATTCTAAAACTATTAAAACTTTTTTTCAAAAGCGACGGAATTCCTATTTAAGAGATGATTCCATTGGAGTGTTGTCTACATCTTCTTAATAAACGAAAAGTGTTAATAATCCCAACACTAATTTTAGTGATAATTGAGATGAGTTGTGCCAATCCTCCTATTATTGACGTTTCACATAATATGCGGATTTTAAAACTTCCAAATAATACAAAAGTGGGTTCAATAATATACAGAATTAGAGGAACGGACGCCGATAACGATTTTATAACTTTTGGTGTTCGAGGAATAATTGGTAGACGTATTCTTGCCTTTAAAAGTATTAATTTCTATGAGGCAGACGTCTATCTTAACAGTCCTTTAAATGTAAGTTCAAATGTTTTTTATCAAATTATAACAAAAAGAAATTTATTGAAGGAATCGGACTATAATATCACTATTTTTGCAATCGATCCGAGCGGTCAGTTCACAGAAATTGAGTCCAGAATAATAGTGACTCAAAACACTATTGATTCCCCATTTGTTTGGTCAGAACGCATAATAAAATTACCTGAGGTTTGCCTTCAAATTATGCTATGAATTATTGATTCATATTTTTGATGTTCAGAACACAAATACTAATGAATCGATTGCTGTAATAAAAGTTAGAAAAAAGGAGTCAACTAATCTTCCCGTCTCTTTTGAACTAAGAGTATGACTCAAATTTCACTCAAATCGTGTCATAAAATTTTTTCTTAATTGAAGGGTTCTGACAATTTTGGTATCAGACCTCTATTCGGTCCCTCTAAAGGTCATAACACTTGCTTTTACTGAATTTAAATTAATTTTCAAGAACTGAATTAATAGATATGAGTTCAGCAGAACTTCGTTTAATTAAAAAAGTGGATTACGAACAACAAAATCTATATGTTTTGACAATTGTTGTCTTGGTAAATATTTATTATCTATATTATTTTATCAATTTGATTGATTCTTTCACATCAATTGAAGGGCGCCTTTACTAATGACACTTATGACACGCGAAATATCGCAACTCTTGATATTGTAGTCACTATTATTGACATTGAGGACACTCCACCCGTTTTTACTAATTTGCCGAATGTTTTGCAAATCAATGAAAAAACTAAAGCCGTAAGAAATTGATTCAATTTATTAGAAAAATGACTCATTTTATACTGAAAACTGTTGTTTAGGGCGATGTAATCTTCACATTAAAAGCTGAAGACGGAGATTATGGTAAAAAGAGAAATATCACCTTTGAAATCGACAGAAGTGAGTTTTCATTGATTTTTAACACAAAAGTTTATTATGAATTGAAATAATAGAGTCTCCGCTCAACTCATACTTCGGAATCGATGAAATTAAAGGCTCAATAGTATTGCGACGACCCGTTAGTGACATTAAACAAGAAATTGGAGTCAAAGAACCGATGATTTTAAATGTTAGGGCAATAGAAGTAAAGTCTGCCGACGATCCACAACCGGTTTTGTCCACTGATTCTAATATTGCTGTTGTGGTGGTCTCTACAGACAATAGAAGACCACAATTTAAAAGCGA
Organism: Galumna lanceata; assembly: GCA_034695685.1. Classification (NCBI taxonomy): domain Eukaryota; kingdom Metazoa; phylum Arthropoda; class Arachnida; order Sarcoptiformes; family Galumnidae; genus Galumna; species Galumna lanceata. The sequence goes on along the minus strand of JAQFZL010001412.1, from coordinate 8,353 downwards.
ACACTTGTTTGGAGAAATTGATGAAAACAGTCAACTAATGACACCCGTCCGATGGCGTCATTCCAGTATACCACAGGTTAATGATGAAGACCCTGGACTTAATGGCACAATAGTTTTACATATTAGCGATATATCCGACACTTTTATGGTTGAACCTAAAAGGGGTATCAATGAAATTATTTTCTCAATTGTTGTTAAGGACTCATCAAAACTCGATTACGAAACTAATTCAGACAAACGGTTTGAGATAAAAGTAATTACTTTTTGATAAATGACTTCAAATTCATCAAATTATTTGACATTCAAATGAAGGTTACGGCTACCGATCAGTCGCCATATCTTCAACTCAATGCAACCATTTTATGTTCAATTAAATTAATTGACTTAAACGGTATTATTATTATTGTATTCATTATTATTAATGTTAAGCAAAAAAATGGACTAAAAATAGAAACGAATTAAACTTTTTTCATTTAAACCCATTTATAGATAATATCCCTCAATTCACTCAAAAAGTATATGAAGTTTTGCTTCGAGAAAACACTCCCATTGGAACCAGTGTTGCAAAAGTGGAGGCAAGTGATGCCGATAGCGGTCAATTCGCCCAAATTCGCTACACATCTATAAACGGTCCCCTCTCTGATCAGTAATTACTATAATTTTTTTGTAATTTTATTAAAATATTTTTATTTATTTCCATTAATAGTCTTTCTCTCGATTCTGAGACCGGAGTTATTATTTTAAAAGATAACAGAAGTATTGATAGAGAAGTTATTTCTGAATATAGAGTAAGTGTTGAGGCGAGGGATGATTTGGGTCGAGGAAACACAAATGTCACTGAATTACACATAAAAATAGTGGACATTAATGGTATTCATTAAACAGTTAGTTTAATTATTTGAGAGTTTGTAACTTTTCAGACAATAAACCGGTATTTCTTCAGCCACGTTATGACGCAGTGTTAAACCCCGACAGAAAGACTTTTACTCAACCACTTATTGTGAAAGCAGTTGACATCGATGAACCTGGTAATCCTAACAGCAATGTTAGCTATGAGATAACTGGAGGAAATTATCTCAATAAGTTTAATATAAATGAATATTCGGGTGAAATAACTTTAAACTCAGCCCTAATCGACGACAGAAATTTTAAATTAACCGATAATCTGAAGAATAATTATCCAGTCAAGTTTTTACCAGCTTTTGTCCTAACTGTTAGAGCCCACGATCAAGGAATACCCTATCAGTGGTCAGAAGTTCAGATTTATATCCATAATCCAGATTTCCTCAACAGAACCGTTACTTTTATTATCGGAGATTCACAACAAAATGTCGAACAAAGAAAACAATTGATTGAAAGGTTTTTTACTTTAATTTATAATTTTTATAACTCTTTTCATTTGGTTCTCACACTAATAGTGGAATAAGTTCTTTGAGCGGCGCTAAAGTTCACATCTATTCAATTAGACCTCAAAAAAGTAACAAAGAAATGACAGAAGTATTAGCGTGGATGGCATTCCCCACACATTCTTCAGGTAAAGTCTCTTATTTTTTCGTTTAAAATGAAAATTTGCATATTTTCAGTCGACTTGAATAAAATGCCACAAATATTGAGTGAAATAAATGGAAAGGAATACCTAAAGGAAGACCCGCAGGAATTGGCCCCTCAAAGGGCTCAGACCGCGGGTTTCAGTGATACCACATTAGTTTCAATACTTTTATCATTACTTATTTTGGTGACACTCGTGTTTATATCAATTTTTCTCATTTGTTTCTTTTGTTGTCGGCATCGCTTCAAGTAAGTATTATCAGGGATGTTAAAGGTCCGCAATCTCAGGGGGTATTTTGCCCATCTTTCGCTCTCAATAGGGTATTTTGAAATACCCCCTGTTTAACATCCCTGGTATTAGTTAAAAGAAATAGTTTTGTAATTTTTTAATTGTCTTAAAATAGAAGTCGCGATAAACTCAAAGAAACGGAAGATTATTTTGCAAAAACTTCTGTCAGCGGATCTGTTGTCAAATCAAAAGACGATACCTCTCGTGACAAAAGACATAAAAAAGCAAAAAAGAAGAAAAAACATTCAATTCAGGCCTGGAATGAAGACTCAACCGATGATACGAGACTTAAAAGTAGTTTAAGGCCCTCTTCGGCACCAAATAATGAACCAAATAATCATTTTATGAGAAACATAAGAGCAAACAGTTCTCAATCATTTCAAGATCAGTACCTTTTAAACAATCCATCACTTTATCAAAGGGTTAATAAAATGAATAGACATCAGAGGACACGCGTTGGACCTCAATATGACTTATATGATTGGAATGAAATGCCTTCCCGTTTGAGTGATTACCACTCATTTCGACCACAAAACACACAAATGAGAACTTTTAAAGGAGTCGATAATTCGGGATATTTTCGCACAACTAATGAACCCATTCTTATAGAAGATATGAACGAACAAAACAACTCATTTCAAAGAAGTCGCCCATCAGTACATCATTTGAATTATTCTGATAAATATGTGACAAATACTGCCCCCAAACGCACGGAAATACTTTATATACAAAGTCCTGTCGTTCAACCAAATGACGATATGTTAAGAAGTATCAGTCAAAACGATATCCCATATATCGATGAACAGGGATTTGAACGATACTCTAATTTTGATCCAAATCTTCAACCGAATGAAAGTAACAAAGATTCCGATCGAATGAAGACTTTAGCCAAAGGAAAACAGCGTCACATTTACTTCAATGATCACAAAGTATCTGATATGACTATCCCTGAAGAAGTTCCCGGAATGGTTCCCAAAGAATCAGTGCAAAACCAACAATTAGTTTCAGTTCCCTCGGGTTCTGACATCAATCAGACAGATGGCAATCAAAGGGCAAAAATTGTTTCTGACTCAAGGGATGAGATTCCGAACCAAATGACAGAAAGAATTCAAATGAATGCCTCAGAATATCCTAAAGAAAGCACCGAAAATGTGAACGAAAAACGAGAAAATAGTCCCAATTATGACGAAACCATTCAAATAACTTCAATCAGTGGAGTTCCCGTTAGTATTGAATTAAAAGAAGGCATCAAAATGTCAGACAAACAAAAAGTTTTGAAGAAAGAGAACAGTTTTGAAACTTCAGAGAAATCATATGATTCTGATTCTGGAATCGGAAAAATGATTCAAAATCCAAAAATAGATCTAAATATGAAAAACAGTGAATTAATCGAAAAGAAGAGTATTTTTACCATCGCTTACAATGACGTCAAGACTAGACGCTTACAATCGACTGACTCTAACACAGAATAAATTAAATTGAAAGCCAGTCCTATCTGTGATATTTACCTCTAATCATATTTAATCACCGCTTATATAAAAGTCAACAAATACACGATTTTATCAGATTTTATGAGTTTGTGATTAAATGACTGCCGTTTCAGACATTTGAATAAATAACTAAATTTATCGCTTATTTATTATTAATGTTATGATTAATGGCTATTATTTATAGCTTTAATAAATTCGTTCCAAAAATACAGAATATTTATCAATTGTCCGCTAATATTAAAACTCATTTAAATGTCATTTAACTGATTATTTCAAAGTTTATTTTCACTAAAAAAATTAATTGTAATAAAATTCATCGAACCTTTCATTTGGAAACCTTTCTATGAAATAAAGTATTGCTTTTTTTGAATATTAGTCTCAATAAACTCTAATTAATTTTGCTATGAATTCCAGTTTTATTTTTGTTTATACCTTTGAGCCCAACCCAAATACCGAACCCTAATATCGATATTTTATCGATTTTTAAGAATTTTAATGAAGTATTTCCAAAAATTTTAATAATTAATAATTTTCTGCTGAATATTTCCTCTTTTCTGGACTTTTTTTAGAGAAATCTTTTTTTGGTTTCATTGAAATTGTAATTATAGTGAACGGCATATGAATGGCATTGAGTTCAGTTGAAATCAAGTTTCGACTATATTTTTAAGTATTTCTTTTCCTCATTTATTTTATTTTCTTATAATAATTAATTTAATGTTAAATTCGATGATAAAATAGGGAATATTTTTGGGAAAATTGCGTTCATTTATTCTTTTAAAAATTATTTCAAACCAAACAAATTAAAGATATGATCAGTCATTGAATGTATTTATTGTCGATTTATTTGACTATTAATTTATTATTGAATTATATTAAAATTTATACAAAATTCAGAAAATTAAGATCAGAGGAACAAAAAAACAAACAAATATTAAAAGTGTCGAAACAAGAGTTTAAAAGATTAAGTTTTTTGGCACTAAAGACCAGTTCATAGAAATAATAGTTTAAAAAATAGGAATCATTTATATTTACATTTAATTAAACATTAAATTAGTTGAATAATGGGATGCATTAAATGAAATTGAAATGAATGAATAATTATTTAATAATTATAGTTCAGTTGTCTTATCTCTGGAAGTGGTTGAGTATATATTTTCACCACTAAAAAGACGTCCACCGTTTGGAAGGGATGACTCCTCTCTTATGAATTATTTTTAAAACAAGGATATAATAATCAAAATGAATACAAAAGGAAATATTAAGGAATATTAAATAACTCACAATATTTCACAATAGAGAGGGTTTTTCGGCATATTAGGAGCCGAAAGTGTAGTGGAAGTGTTGTTTCCATTAATCAAATCATTAATTTTGAGTTCACTTCTTGAGACATAAGTCATATCAGATATTTTTGGTCCTATTTTTTCATAAATATTTTCCTCAAAACTAGTATTGTCGTCGACAATGGGAACACTCATTTCAAGCATTTGTGTCTCGTATTCCTTCATAGACTTGACGAGAGGTTTCACATAAATGGGTTCATAAACTTTTGATTGTGGCTGAGATTCGACTTTCTTTGGCTGTTTCTCACGTCTCTTAAGCCTAAACAGAGGGTTCAACAAAAATAGTTAAGTGTTCTCTCAGTTGAGACTAAATTCGTATAATTATATAATTATAGATAATTACAAAATGATTTGAAAGGGAAGTGACACAAACCTCGACCACATATAACAATGATATACAATTCCTATGATTGTCATTATAGCTATAATGGAAGCGATCAGAATGAGTGCGATCCCCACTTCAAAAGATTCTGTTGCCATCATTTTATATAAACTTTTCAATTGATTAAAAATTACACAAAAATCTTCTGTTTTAGTCGACTTGTCTTCCATTTTCATAATTTGAATACATTTAAAGTCAGTAATTGAGTCCAGACTTCAATCATTAAAGTCGATGTCATTTCTAAGTTTAGCTCACAATTGATTCATTAATTTATTGAAACTCTCCAACACTCGTACACAGTCTTCAGTTGTCAGTCAAAGTAATAAAAGGGATTTTAATGAAGAGTCTGTTTATCCCTGAATACAAAATTTATTGAATAAGAAAAATAGTAATTATTTTTAAGTGATTTAACAAATAATTTAAATCGGAATCAAATTTAAGCCAAAATCGCACGAATCGACTTTATCTGAGGCTTACCTCAAATAAATTAAAAACTCAGCATTAATTAAAAACATTATTCAATTCACTAAATATATGAAAATCACTTAAGAGTTGATTTAAAAGTTAATGAATTGATGTTTAAGTGTTGACTTTTTTGCGCTTTAGTTTTCAAATTCGTTAAAAAGTAGTGAAACTGACGACAAAAGCAATTATTATCAACTAATGGTTACAATGAATGAAAGACTGCATTGTTTCACAAATAGTGCAGTTCTGTTGAGGAATGCAAACTGTAAGTGAAGACCCCTCTCGAACGTCCCCTTCGCTAACTCGCAATCGTGACTCGACTGGTCTGACGGGTCTATCAGTGGTTGTGGTCTGCTTTGGTGTATGTTTGGTGTCAGGCAGTGCTTGAAGTAGTAAAATATGACCTTCACTTCACTACATAGACGTTTGACTCTAAATTCTAAACATTTCCTTAAAAACGGACATCACTTTTCAAACATTTCATCCGAAGATGTAAACGACTTAACAAAACATCATTTAATTCATTGAATTAAACCTTTCGAACAAAAATTAATTTTTTTGAAATAAAACTAATTTTACGAAATTTAATGATAACGGCTTTGAATATTTTAACGCAATACAAATCACCATAACTATGATAACTACAAATACTAGAAAACTACTAAATTGCATAAATGGATCCAATTATCATTTGACTTAAAATTATCTGAAAAAATGATTGGAATTTGAGACGATTTAAATCATTTATAAATAATTGACTCAATTTTTGTTATTTAATTATTTTTTTAAAGTTTTCATTAAAAAAAAGTTTTACGTTTTGCAGACTTGATTTCGATGTTCCAAGATTATGTTCGTGATTATGTTCTTCATTATGTTGTTCATTATGTTCCTGATTCATTTATTTGATTTTTTCTTCAGAAAATGATTGATTAATAAATGTTTGGTCTCAACAATAAAACATTTTTCAAATACAAACTTTGAGCTCATTTTTCTTTTATAATTCTTATAAATAAAAATGAAACGAAAGCTTTCAATGAAAATAATGTCAATTATTTACTCAATATATTTATCGGATGACAACAATTTCAGCTAAAAAATTTCATTCGTAGTTTAATTTGATTCAGTGCTCAAATAAATAATAAAAAATTGACATTTGTTTGAGAGGTTAGGAGTTTTAAACAATTATTGCGTTCAATGATCTCAAAACTGAGTCATCACTAAAATCGTAATAACATTTAAATTTTGAGCAAAAATATTATTCTTATCAAATCATATCAAGTTATTAAAATAATATCAAACGCATTAAATGTACATAAATTGTATATTAAAAAAGATTGAATTCAATTAAACAAAAGTTTGTAAAAAAGTTATTGATATTTAATATGAGGGAACAGTTGGCGACTAATCGCTTGTAATGCGAATCGTTTGAACTTTGAATTAAAAAACCTTTTCAACGAATTCATAAAATTGTGTTTCCCTGAGAACTACCAGTTTTTGATTGAGTTTTCAATTCAGATATTCATCAAAAGCAGGAACGACACCAAATATTTGGGTCTCTCTCTCTCTCTCTCTCTCACCTTTTGAGTTAACTTCAAATACTTTTTAGAGAGTTATCATTAGTGGGTCGTATCGTTTGATGTCTGATGTGAACAATATTGTGAATCACAAACTCTTCATTGTTTGGAAGTAACCCTTTTTTTAATGAAAGCTCTAATTTTCAATACAATAAAAATTACATAAAATTAATAAATGAAAATCTGATTGAAATGAGTTTTGAAACGATTTTCACTTTTTTTTAATAAGTTCTCGTTTTGCAGACTTTAATGAAAGACTGAATATCTTTCTAATTGTATTATAATTATTGCAAATATCGAGTAAAACATAATTTTATTGTAACGAAAGTGAACTAATGACTCACTTCGGGTTTTATTCAAACCTTTAGTCAATAATAAAAGCCTTTCGGCTAATCTTCTCATAATTTCTGTTCTGTTTCTTAAGTCAATCATAATATTGAATAAAAAATACATTTGAAAGAAATGTTTTCTGAATAAAACTTATTGTTTTGGCCTTTTAATGATAATTACTAGATATTGACATTATTACCTTGATCAATTCAATAAAGTTTTGAACAAAATGAGAGAATGAGTTCACTTTCTTGTGATCCTTAATTTATTTGTTCCATTTTATTGGTTGTCCTTCGATTGGTTTGACATTACCTTTGATTCAAACAATATTAGGGTTTATATCATTAATAAAAATAATTATTTTTATCGATTTCTTTCGAATAAACTAACAAGGTAATAATATTTATTTTTCCAAATTAGATATAAGGAATGACATTAACTGAACAATAAATCCAAAGAAAACTTTTCAAAAGAGTGTCTCAATTTGAAAGTCATTAATTGTATATCAAATAACTATAAATTATTTCAAACTAAACATTAAACTAAAAGTCATTAAAATTTTTGTTACAAATCTTATTGAGAAGAATGAGTTCATTTTAGAAAATGTAATATTTTAATACTTTTTAATGGAAAGCATTTTATTAATTTCAATATAATTTAATTAATTGAATAACTGTTGAAAAAAATTAGGATTTTTTTTAGAATTTTCTCGAATTGATTACAATTTTGATATATATTTGGAATTTGATGTTTGAAATTATCGATAAACTCATTGAAAATATTTATTTAATAATAAACTGTTGATCTGAGTCTCATCACTAGACTATGAATTATAGATATTATTTATAAGTTGACCTAAAAATGACAAATATTTTACACTATTTTTATAAGAATTAAATATATTTTTAAAATAAAATTTATTTATTAACAACTAT
>JAQFZL010001411.1:0-10500 GCA_034695685.1 Galumna lanceata | reverse complement strand
TAATCTAGGAAAATGGTACTTGTTTAATGAGGACTTCAATGGAAGAATATATGGATTATATGACGACTATAGACTTTATTCCTTATCAACAGTTTTTTCAAATTGAATTAATTAGTGTTTTAAAGTTCACTGAAGACAATAGTTATCTATCATTTATCTCCTTATTCTCAATTCAGGTAATAATTTAAGATAATTAAAAAGATAAAAATTGACCATGTATAAATTATAGTGTTGGATAACATTAACATTCCTTCAAATAATGTTAGCGATTGTCGTCAGTCTTCTAATTGAAAGAAAATTTTCGATAAAAGATCTGATTTTTGAATTTTTCGGAAATTTAGTCAATCAAAGTTCAAGAAAGTTAAACAAGCTATCAAAATGGAACAAGAACATTGTATTCATCAATCGTATAATATATTGTTTAGCCTTAATGTGGATTATTTCTGCTAATTTCAACACCAAAGCCTTTACGAGTCTATTATTGAAAACATTCTTCAAATTCAGGCCGAGGCTTATCGCAGAAACACTGGAAGATATTCTAAACGACGACACTATTAATATAGCGGGAAGAGCTATAATAAAAGACCTAGGATCTTTTGTTCTTAGAACTGAAGGGATAATCACTAAAAGAATTTTACAATACGAGGAAAGACTCGGAATCGACACCGAAAATAGTTTTTTAGATTTTGTCGATAAACCCTTTTTAGAGGACATCTTTAATGGACGAACAGTCCTTTTATTGAGCACAGAATGGGCCAACAGATTTGTAAAATTTGCTAGTTGTGCACCTATCAAATTAGAGAGAGCTGAACAGAAGTATCTGCAAACTTATGCAAGTTACCCTGTTTCTAAAAAAGGGGCATTTTTTAAAAGAATTCATCAAATGTGAGCAAATTATATATATCTTCTATTTTATTTGATCTAGTTTGTTTATCTAGTCTTGTTATAGGAGTGGAGAACGGGTTAATTGATCATCAAATAGTGTTGAGAGATATTGTGGCCGAAGTTATTGTTAAACAAATCATCATTGAATTGGAATTAGATTTGAATGAAATCGCAGTTAAAAGCAATGATGAAACTAAAATAAACCTTGATAGCTTTTTTAGAGGATGTTTGGTTTGCTTATTCTTAGGTCACATCATCGCTACCATTGTATTAATGGTTGAAATAATTATTGGAATAAAAGAAAAAAAGTAAGTACTGTTAGAAATATTGAGATAATAATTTAACATACTCTGCATGAATACCTTCTTAGTTAAATTGATTAATCAAAAGTTATCAATATTGTTTTATCTAATTAATATTGGAAAATTTTAATTTGCCGAGGTAATCCAGGAGAATATAAACGATATTTGCATTAATAAAAAGTCTATAAATTATTATATAGTATACAGTATAGAATCTATACTTTGCTATAATTTAATAATCAATGTATTATACATTACTATAATATTTTTATAAATTATATTCTAATTTGAAAAACAGGAAAAAACTTGAATTATATGTAAAGCTATTGAGAGGAATTCGATGGAAACATTTAAAACAACTATTTAGAAGAAAAAAGAGATCACCAAGGAGACAATTATTTGTCAAGAAGAAACTTTCCTACTTCAAAAAGACTTCAAACACACAACTTTCAAATGGAAATGGGCTAAACTACCATGCTTATAATCATTTTGATCTATTTTATAATCTTAAAAATAAATTAAAATTATTTTCAGAGAAAAACAGTAATTATTAAATGAAAAGAAGATAACTATTGATTGTATTTATGTTTATTTAATTAAATTTCAATAAATATTACTTAAAACCATTACTACTTAATTAATACAAATAATTACTTATTTTTCAAATTATTTTTTTAATATAATAATTGTTTTTTAGTTATTATTTCAATATTTTAATAATTTATTAAAATTTGATTTTATTCACAAATTAAGGAAATTTTCAATTATGACAACAGATGTTGTCTTTAAGATCTGATCATAAATGAGAGACAACTGAAGAAAAGAAAAAAATTTATCAAAAGTATAAATCTTTGTCTATAAATAGGTTTTTCGGTATATTTTTTCGTAATTCATTCAACTCTTCGACACTTATTTGAGAAAAATAAAGTCTCAACGCTTTCAATGGCTTTTCTTTTGAATATTGTTTTGCCTTTTCCACCAAATCTTTGAAATCAATACATTTGTTCCAAAGACTGACGGCATTCAATTTTTCAAATTTTTTAAGTGATTTGATTCGTATTGTTTTAATGTCTTTCATAACAAAGAGTCTCAATAATTTAAGACGACTTACGATTACTTCATTTCAATTCATTGACATATCATTAGAATTATTCAATGGTTTCAAAGAATTAACTCATTTAACAGTTTATTGTAAACCAATTGGAAGTCAAATATCATTCAAAGGAATCGATGAGTTTCTGCCAAAACTAAGAGTTTTGAATTTGAGATCAGGAGAAGTGAGTCTTACGGAAAGACCACAAATATTGAGTCGAGTCTTGCATTTGAAGGAAATTGTGATTCGTGTCAAACAAAACCATTTGTATCGACAAAGAATTGAAGACCAAATAAGAAGATATTGTCCACGAATTGTCAAAATACAAGTTTTGGATTGTTTATTGAGATATTAATTGTTTTAATTATTATTATTTATAATTCCTTTACTTTTAAGAGAAGTTTTAATAACTAATGTTTTTAAGTAAAAAAAGTTAAATAAGAAGATATTAATAATAAAATAAAGTTTTATTAATAAACAAATATTTTCTAAAGAATTTAGAGTCCAATCATTTATTTAAGAATATTTTCATTTATTTTCCATTTTATATGAAAGTAATAGAAAACAATTAATGATTTAAACTATGAATTAATGATAAAATTATTAAAATTGTACTTAACTTTAATTTATAATATCTTCAGATATTTCATAATCACTCAAAAAAATTCAGTAGAATAAGCAGGTGTTTGAGCAAGGTATATTACAGATTATTTGGATAAAAGACATGATAACTTTCAAGTATTTACTTCGATAATAGGATGAGTTATATAAGTTTCTATGAATTTCAATATTATAGTCATTGTTTTTATGTTATATTTTATCTGATTCTATGAATTTAATGAAAATCAATTGAATTTAAAATATTTTATTTTCTATTAAATCACTCTTTTGTTCAAAAGTAAGAAATCAACGGAAATAATATTTAAAAAATGAAGGAATTCCTCAGAAATAAATTGTTTTGTCTGTCAATCATATTATTATTGGTTTCATTCAAACAAACTAACGGGTAATGCAATCATTTAATCTTTAATTAATTAAGCAATTCGTCTATTTTAACCATGTTCAATTAATGTGTGTGAAGGAGGACGAGAGAGTATGAGAATGAGTGAGAGAGAGATTTTATTCATTTTTGATGGTCTTTATTGTTGTTAAATATAAATCTATTTGTATTATATTTATTAAGATAATCTAATAATATGAGCATGTACATTTAATGTACATTTAATTACATGAATCTAGAGTTCCGACATTTTTCATTTCTGCCCCAAAAAATTTTGAAAGATTTGTTGCAAACAATTTGATCGTCACTTTGTTTGATGTGAAACAACCAACAAATGTCAGCACAACTATTAATGGTGTCGTCAAACAACTGGAATATCACCCAAACGATGACTCACTTGTCTTTACTTATGAATTTGGAAATGATGTAGGTAATGATGATTACCCTGTTCAATTTAAAGGAGTCGGTGGACTAGTTTTTGATAAGACAATAACCATATCAATGGTCGACAGTAAATACATTATTATATTTCAATCGACGAGTTTAGTCTATATTCCGGGAGATTTAGTTATCTTCAGAGCAATCATTTTAGACGAAAAATTCCGACCCATAAAAGATGACCACCTTTTACACTCAGAAATAATCATCATGGTAATTTATATTTCACTAGATTATTTTATCAAATAATTAATTAACCTTTTTGAAGGACTCAAATAACATGAAGAGAGCTCATTTCACCCAGGTATGTGTTAACTGGTTTAAAATATCAAATAAATTTGATATTAAATACAAAAATTATTGCTTGCTTTCTATAAAATCAAATACTTTTGCTAAAGATTTCATTGGTTATTTCAAAAATGTACTTTATAATATAATAAAATTATGTCTAGGTGAAAGGAAAGCTAAAGAAGTCTGACATTTACGGCACAAACTTTTATAATATAACAAAAGGCTTAACGAATGACATAAAGTTCAAACTCGACAAAGAAGAAATAAAAGGAACATGGCAAATTACTATGAATATCAATGACCAGAGCGAAACATACAAGTTTGACGTCGACACTATTGACCAAAACTATGCTTTTCTTGAATTGAATGCAACAAATTATAAGACATATACTGATACTCAACTCGACTTATCTATTGATAGTCAGTACTTCTTTGGAGAATCAGTGAAAGGAATGGCAAACATTGATATAATTAAACTGAAAACCTGTGGGAAAGACATTCCCAAAGAGAACAGAACCACTTTATGGACCAAAAACATGGAATTCGAAAAGTTATCGAAAATCAAAATAGATTTCAATGATTTTCCGGGTCTTAACCCTAAATGTGATGATGTGTTCGGTTTAAGTGTTGCCCTTAAAGACAAGTTAACGGGAAAAACATACCAAGATAATATTGATATCAATTTTATCAAACAAAACATTAGAGTTCGTGTCGTCAATAAAAATGAAAAACTAAAAATTGGATTAAAATTCAAAGCAATTCTGGAATTTTCATACATTGGCCAAGATCATTTTGACTTTGACGCTAATGAAGACAAACTAAAGCTCAAAATTGACGCCATCGCTAATAACAAGAACAGTCTGATTGCAATTAATATTGCCAAGAGCAAAAATAGACAATTCCTAGACTATTTGATTGAGCAAGGTACATTAAATATGACTTTAAAAGTGGCAATAGATGGCCAACAAATTTTTGAATATACCTATCAAGTTTTGGAACCATCCTGTGCTAAAACAGTGATGGCAATTACATACCAAGATGTACAAAGACATTTAAACTACAATGATCAAACACAATTAATAATCACATCTACCGCCCCAATTAGCAAGCTCTTTTATTACTGTTTAACTGATGGAAAGATTGTGAATCCCGGGTCAGTTGAAAATCCTAATCCCAGTTCTTCAATGATAAGTTTTAACTTGAAAATCACCAATGAAGTAATGCCAAGGTCAAAAATATTTATGTTTTATTACAATCCGAGTACACAAACAATAGTTGAGGACTATATAGATATCGACGCTTCCAATTACTTCCAGAACAACATCCAGGTATCTGTTGATAACCAAGATCATTTGGCAAACTTGACTCACATTCGAATTAAATCTGAACCCGAATCTAATATTCTTATTCACGCATATAATGTACAAAACTCGAATAATTTGAGAAAGGACAATCTAATAGAAACACAACTAATCAAACAATGGAAAAAGAAAATGGCTATTTATGACCAAGATCAACCTATTGCTAATACTGTTAATACAGAGACAAACGCTCAATCATATTGTAAATCACCATATGACCTTGATACTATTATTGAAGACGAGTCTCACTTCGATTATAATAATGAGGAAAGGGTTGACAAAAACTATAAACAGACCTGGATTTGGGATAAAATGAGCATGTATATATTAATTGCTATTTACTTTGTTTATTACTTAATTACTATTATCATTGAATAGGCATTCAAATAGTGTGCTAAACATGACTGCAATCCCTCCCCGAGTGAACCCCATTTGGAAGTTCTCTGCCATATCTCTCAATGAGAAGACAGGAATTGCAGTTTCAAATAAACCGATTGAAGTGAGTTTTGCTTAAATAAAAATCAATTAAACATATATTCAACAATTTATAGGTGAAAATAGAGCAGAAACTATTTGCCCAGATAACTAACCTTGTTAACATTCAAAGAAATTCAGAGCATAAGTTCAATGTTATACTTCATAATCCGTTTCCAAAGAAAATCCAATTATTAATTGAATTCAAAGAAATACTAAAAAATTCGCCAAAAATTGATTTTATTTATTGCGATAAAGATTTTTATATCGAAAGCCATGAAATAAAAATGATTAACTGTTCTATTTATCCCTTGGAAGTTGGCCTTGCTCATTTCTATATTAAGGCTATAAACTTACAAGATAATTCCACTGTTGATTTTATTGATAAAACAATTGACATTCAATTTGAAGGCTATAAACAGACACAAGTCGTACACAAATCCGTTGAATTTGAGCAAGATTCTGATGAACTAGCAATCACTTATAACTTGACTTATCCGCCAAATTTTATTGATAAGTCTCAAAGAGTTTTCATCATGGGCAATATTGATGGCAGTAAAAATAGTTGGCATGATAACCTTTTGAAAATTCGAAATTTACCTAGCTACAATTTTGTATTCACAACAGTTGAGTGCAATACTCGAATGCCCCGACTCTTTGCACACATATCTGTTTTAAAATACCTAAAAGTATCCGGACAATTATCAGGGGATGAGCTCAATAAGAAATTAGATGCCATCGGGAATGAACTGAAAGGTGTTTGTTTCAAAGCTCCATATGACGGGTCAATTGTTTCCCAAACATTCGGTGGAAATTCATCTAATGATGTTAATTTGAAAAGTTCAACCTTGGTCACTGCACAGTATCTCAAATCATTAAAAGATTATTCAAAGATAAGAGAATTCAGTAAAAACAGAGTCTATTACACGACTTCATGGCTTAAAAGACAAGAATTATTTACCGGAGAATTCCTGGAAAGAGACAAAGACTTTGAGTTCAGACCAAATATACAGAATTACGGCATTTATTTGACTGCTTTTACTTTTATATCACTCGAAAGTGACTTAAATTTTGTAGAGAAAAAGAGTCAAGTAATGAATTACCTTGCTGATCAATATCCACATTTAGATACCAGCTATGAAAAAATGATAACTTGTTTGGCATTTCATATGTCTGAACACTCATTAAGTGAGCAGTGCTTTAATGACTTCATTCAGTATCTGAAAGCAGATAAGGACACAAAATATGTGCAAAATAGTGATGGAAAGCCTGATATCGAGGCCACTGCTTATGGTTTGTTAGTTGCCATCAAAAGACGAAATTTCAATATTGGGTTCGAAATATTCAAATATTTTAAGAGTATTCGGAAAAGTGACGGCACTATTGGTGACCCCTTTCAAACAACACTAATTACTGATGCAATGGCTGAGCTAATTGATCAGGCTAATAATTACCATGATACTTCTAAAGAAGTAAAGGTTGTTGTCGACGACAAAACTACTATCACTTTGAAAGACAATACAGATATAACTCAAATAATAGAACTAAAGTCAGACACAAAGTCTATTAAAATGAAAATCAGTGGTTTCGGTGCCGCCAATATATTCTTGGCTACAAAATACCACACAATCAATACCACTACTAATTCTGACACTAAAATTGAAGCATGCAAAGTGTAACTATTATAATTAATATGAGCTAAATAACCAAGATCACTTATCAATTAATTGTTTCGTAGGGAAAGCAATTCAATCAAAAATACAGTTAAAGAAATTGATTTACCCCTTGAACTCACTTTTAACACTAAAGATCCAATTGATCCCAATTATGGCAAAACTGAGATAAGCGATGATAAAACACATATCAGGCTCTTTACAGAAAAGGTATACTCATTTAATCACATTACCATGCTAAATTAATGTATGCAAGAACATTACATTGTATACCTTTGTTCTTTAAAGTTGATAATATTCTAACTAACCAAGATAACTTTGAATAAATAGAAGGACACAATTTGTTTTACAATTCCAGTGACCAAATTAGAATCGTATAAAGTGGTTGACCCTGCTCCTCTTCAAATATATCCCGATTCAGACTCAACAAAGTTTAAAGTCTATGAAATTGAATAAAAAATTTCAAAAATAATAATTTTAATCAATTATTGATTTATACAAAAAGACAAATATTTTTAATAATTGTTTTAATAACAAATTATTCAATAAAACAATTCAGAAATGATTTCAATAATTATTATTAATTGAGTTTTTGTTTGAATTCTTCTAAAGTTTTCAAATGATTTTTCAATTCTTCGAGAGTTATAGTTTTGTCGGTCGAAGAAACCAAAGCGTCGATTTCACTCATTTTATCCTTAATTATCACTCGTTGTTCGTCACTGATTTTCGGCGAATTAATTGACTTTTTAATTACGAAAAGAAGAGTTAATATATTTTCTCTTATTTTCTTATTCTCATTGACTTTAACCACTCTTTTAATTAAAGTTGGGATAAGACTTTCACTGGTTTTAGGTTCAAACGAGTGATCGGATTTTAGTGACAGAGAATTGAATTCAGTGCTCAGCGATAACTCTTCCAGTGTTTCATCGGTGGCCGGTCTTTGAGGACAAACATTAGTGACTTTAAACGAACCGGTGATCAGTTGTCGTTGAAATATAGGAACGATTGAATTCACTTAAAATGAAATAATTAGTAATTTTTCATTTGATGTTAAACTCACAGATATTTCCCGTATTCTTACACTTCAGACGACAACTATTACTTAAATTCTGTGCTAAAACCGAAACATTATACCGACCGTCAGTACGACCGGAACCGCAATAATCAGTGAAATAATTGCAATAAATGTTATTATAATTAATTAGTGAAACATTGCTTTGAGTGCCATCGGGTTTGTCTACTGTTGCGATGACTTGTGCGCCAATGACTGAGTCGTTACCTTTTAATAGTTGTGCGATAATAATCGGAGGCTCACTATTTGTCGGGTCTTTTAAAGTGACCTTCAATTGAATGGGGTTTTGGTTAATCGCATGACATTTAACTGAAATATTGGCACTAATGAGTTGTGAACAGGTTTTCTTCAGATTGATCTTCCAAATACCATGCTCATTTAGAGCTGGTCTCAATTGAATGCGTTTTAGAGTATTATTTTGTGAGACTTCAGGAGATCCGGACTCATATCTGCGTCCATTT
The DNA here is from genome assembly GCA_034695685.1 of Galumna lanceata. Lineage (NCBI taxonomy): Eukaryota > Metazoa > Arthropoda > Arachnida > Sarcoptiformes > Galumnidae > Galumna > Galumna lanceata. The sequence continues at coordinate 1,450 of JAQFZL010001411.1, read as the reverse complement.
GGGGACAGAAAGTCAGCCGAAATACTGTTTATATCTTCGGATTGAATCGTAAATACAATATTCCTTCCGATGTCGGCATCGATTATCACATCTTTAGTGACCACAGACTCACTTATAGGGAATATGTCATCGCAAACACAAATAGTGATCACTTCATCCAATTCTGTGCTCGACTTTATCTCCTGAAGAGTTGCCTCAATCACTCGGGCGGCCAACTCTTTATTCTTATCACTGGCGGCATAAGTATTACCATTAGTGGCTTTGGATAAGCGCTCGAGATTTGGGTCGGCGTCGACACCAATTGCTATACAAATCACTTTAATCTAAATAACATTAATATTAATCAATGGATTAATAAATGGTTAAATAAATAATAAACCTTTGTTTCCATCAGAAGAGGTAATACATTGTCTACATAATCGGTTCCTGAAGTATCCTCACCATCACTAAAAAGGAACAAATTAGCCCCTTCTGTACTAACCCCAGCCCTTCTCAAAGTTTGGACGCCCTCACTAATACCAAGACCAATATTTGTACGGCCTCTGCCTATAGCCGGCACAGAATGAATGATTGCATTCCGAATATATCTGTCAGTGATTTGAGTGACCGGTTGGACCACTTCTGTGTTAGTGTCGAAGAGAATAACCCCAACATAACTATTGTCGGGAATGTCTTCAATAATACGAGTGGCCGACAGTTGTAATGTCCGGCACTTCATTCCAGCCATACTTCCAGATATGTCCAAAACAAAGACATTACGACTATATTTAGTGTCGGAACTCATTTTCATACAAATCTTAAACAATTAGAATGACTTCACATTTAAACAAAACTTTAATGAAAACACAGTTTAGTATTTCCCAAATGAATAACAAATTGTTATTAACAATACAACTGATAACCAGAGCCATGCTTTATATGGACTAAGAATGTCTGAAATATGTATGGATTTGTAGACTTAAGATCAGAAAAATATGGATAATATATGGAATTAAATATTTTTTTTGAATATATTTTAAGTCCAATCAATATAAGAGTTATAAAATCGAGTTAAGGTGTAAATATTTTCATCAATAATCAGATTTTGGGGTTTATTTTATAGATTTTCTTTAAATACAGAAAATTAATGTTTGCAATATTGACACCAAATGTAACAAAAAAATTGTAAAGACCTTAAAATTGACTTAATTTCATAAATTTTTTGATTAAATTCAATAACAATACCGAACAGAAAATATCTTTTACAATGTTTAAACCCAAAAGTATTATTATTTCATAAATTCCATGCAATTCAAGTTTTTTATTAATGAAAATATTAACAACTTGAAAAATATGGACTTTTATGGATTTATAAATTTTCGTCAATTTATGAAAAATATGGAACAATAAAGGATTCCTATTTTTATTGTTATTAAATTAATCGTTTGGTAAATTATTTTTCCATACATTT